>JAOBRG010383339.1:0-10904 GCA_027574985.1 Umimayanthus nakama | reverse complement strand
AACCAACTTTAAGATGCATAATGTACACTATGCCGATCAATATTTGCGCAATATAAATTATTATTATTATTATTATTGTTGTTGCTATTAAAATTTTTATAATCTTTATTATTATAGTTATTTTTTTTATTAATAAGTTTGCTATATTTACTATCTTGGGTATATTCTAATGAAAAATAATTTTATAAAAAATAGGCACAGCAAACTTCCAAAAATATTTTCCAATTTGACTGCTTGAAATTCTTAGACAGTAACAACTGTTGTCCCTGTGTAACTGTACATCCCCAAGCATTCCATATGGATGGCAATGGAAACTACATCTTTTAGCACACAAGACCCCTTTGAGTCCCCTTTTTCAAAATAGTTGTATGTGAGGTTGTACTCCTCTTTTTCAGAATATCTGAACCTGTTCATGGAAGACTTCTCCATTTTCCAGGGATTATTTTTTCAATTTTTGCTTATTTCATTGTTTTTATGATGTTTCTTTAACAGTATACAAGGTCTATGTTGTAAAAGAATTCAAGTATTTGGGCTGTGGCACCTCAGGAAAGGAAGATTGGAAAAGATTTTTCCTTAGATAATACTGGCTTGTTCTTACCTAAGACTTGCCACTTATCAGCTTTTAGCAAGAAAGGAAAAAAACTAAACATGGCCTAAAAGGAGCAGAGGTCTAATCTTGATCAGTACACCCCCTTCAATTTTATCATCAGAGTTTTAACTGATTATTGATTGGAAGCTCAAAGAAAGTCCAGTGCAACTATTAGATTTCTAGATAGATTAGTTTTTGCTTTTACATCGAGTATCTTTATTTGGATGTGCTAACAATTGGCAGTGCAAGATCACAATACTTTTTGTAGGAGGAGTGTTTTTTCTGGTTTTGAGATCAGTGTTTTTAATTTTTTTGACAAATATAAGTTACAATTTGCTGTTACACAAAACTGTCTTTGCATAGTGAAAGGTTAGAGTGTTGGTTGTCATGGTAGCATTCGTAATGCTAAAGAATTGATCAATTCACAAGTTTAAGTGACACTCCCTTTTTTCATGCAGAATGTTTTTCAATGTTGATATCAACTTTTCGCAAAAAGACACATTATACTTAGCATTAGACCAATGACAATTTAACTGATTTTTTTTTTTACTGAACCATGTGTCAATGATGTCTGTTTTAGGGGAACATATTGCTGTTCAGCAAAACACACTAAAGGCAAATACGAACTACTAATGACAATTAAAGGAATTCTCTGTCTAATATGGTTCCAGTGGATTAAATTAAAGTTGTTAGTACTAAAGAGATTTTCTCGTCAGTTGTTAGTACTAAAGAGATGTTCCTAGTGGTCTGAAGGATAAGTTTGATTAACCAGCAAAACATTGATCCCTACAATTCTATTTTGTGTCACTGCTTAAGCAATTTGACCATATTGATCTATATCTTTTTGAAAGCAGCCATTTTGAAACATTTCAGGCTTGTAAGTTTTCTTGTGCAGTTCAGTGAAAATTGGGTTTGTCAGTTACATTAACTATTAGAGTGAAAAGGCTTGTATGGCAGGATGAGGCAGGAAAACAGAACACTTTGTGTGAATACTTGTTGTGTGAAATAGCAGTAGGTGAATACAATCCCTTTCTTGTGTGTATATATGGTTCAAAACATATTATAAAAATTTTAATATGCCTAGTTTTGTATGCTGATTTCCATAGCCCAAGTTTGTGCTGGCTGTTTTCAAGCAGTAAAGTATGTCTATTATACTATTTCCATTAATTAGAATACCCAGTTTATGGTTAGTATTTTTTTAAAAAGTGTGTGTTAAGTAAAGCAGACTCAGCCTCATCTCGCTGATGAAGACACAACAGTGCTGTTCAGAAGTGAAAATTCTGGTTTTACTGTAAGCTCATTTGACTATTTCACAGATTCTTGATCTTAGTTAAATATATTGCAAAGATAAATATCGCTGGCAAGGTCCTAAAACTGCCATCTATCATCGGCAGCTGCTGTCTATTTTGAAACCTGGTAGAAGAACTGGTGCCTGGGTCCTGTCTTCTACTAAATAACAACATGAGTGATATATTTGACAGAAGAAAATGTTGTTTAAATCTAGTGTGTATTTAAAATGAATTTCAATTTTCCAAAGGGCTTACTTTATAGTTTTTCTGTTGTTGAGAAGATAATTCTTTTGGCGATTTGGAATATAATTACTAGAAGTTGGTGAAATTCTTGTTTTCAGTATTAAGTTTTAAAATTGTGTTTTTATGGAGAGAAAAAAAGGAGACTTTTGTGGGGTAGGAAATACAAAAAAGCTATTTCTATCCAGTTGCTGATTAAAAGAGTGGCTGTACTTGGTGGGAAAGACACTGTATTTTGTAGCTGTTGGCAGAAGACTGTTCTACAAGAATCTCAGCAGATCCATGAAAACCAACATATTATTCCAAACCTATACACTGCATAATTCATTGAAAAAACTTTCTTTATGTTTTGAATGGCCACTATCACAGTTTCAAGATCATTGACAGTACGGCAGATTACCTGCACCTTCTGTGGATAACATAATGAAAGGAACATTAACTCAAACAATTGTAAATAAACATACTTTATTATGTTGAGCTTTGCAAGTTGAAAAACATGCAAACCATTGTTATGCCCAGTTCTGGAAAGACTGCTGCTCTAAATTTAGTTTGTAGTGAAGAACTATTCAGGACTAGCAGTGCTTGCATACATGCAAATAACTATCCTTTGTCAATACTGGGCAATCTCTTGTTTTTGACATTGTGAGCAATTGCTCAGTTGTTTGATGATTTAATGCCAAACATATTAAAATTTTTGTTTTTTTCAAAGAGAACTGGTTGAAGAAAATTATATCCACAGACAACCTGCAGTCACCTATTACCCGTACCTGTATTTATTACATACCTGTAAAAATTTGCAGATTACCAGTGGATATTTTGCTAATTCGTTCTTAAAACACACACCACATAATTTTTTTGTGTCATCCAATATTTACTGCAGAAAATTGAAGAGTCTAGTGCAAAAACAATGTAAGTGACTTTACACGAAAAGATAAATTCTCCCAATGTAACTTTATGAAAATATGTAGTATTCAAGGGAGAATTGGGAATTTGATCAGGGGTCACTTGCATCGTTTTTGCGCTAGTGTCTTCAATTGTCTAGTCCAAGTAATTCTATTCCAGTCATAATAATTATTGTTGGACTTCTTTGAGAATACTGTTGTTTTTGTATACCAGGAGCTCGGCAAAAGTGGGTTCCACTGAACTTGGATGTTGATGGCGAAGGGAATCCTGGGGGAACACCTGTATCAAACCCGAGTTCTGCTCAGACATCCCCAGATGCTAGCACTCCAACAAAGGAAAAGGGGCACAAGTCACCTAGCTACAGATTTGGATCAACTACATCCTCAACAATTAGTAGCAGCACTCAGCCAAGTAGGGGGTCAAGAGGTGGCCGAGGTGGCAGGGGTGGCAGGGGTGGGCGAGGTCGGCGAGGATCACCAAGAGGTGAGACTTAGGAGCATGTTTTGCCAAGATGCAAACACAGAAAATTAATTTTATAAAAAAGATAAGAAACATAAGAATGAAAATTAATTATATATAAAACTTTTAGGGCTATTGATCTGTTGTGAACTGCCTTTGATGTCCCAATAGGGAAGGACAACAATTTCATTTTATTGTAAACAGGATTGAAATAATCTGTAGAACACCATCACATGCAACCTACAGTTTGACTCTTTTTGTGGATTAGTTACAATGTGATGTTTTTGGAACTTAGTCCTGTCCGTAAGTTGTTCCTTGCATTTGGTTTGTCTTAGCTTTAAATACTAATCAACGAAATTTGGTTGCTCTTGAGGACTTTGACATTGAACATATTTTGTATTGAGTATTCATGCTCTATTCCTTGCTGGACAGAAAAGTCAGTACATGTAGTTTTTGCTAGTTTGTCTAGTAACACACACAAAAGTTTTCGCTGCATTGTAAGTTAGTTGCAAGTCTATCATTGTCTGAAAATGATGTGTAGCTTGAGTACCACCAGAAACATTGGAAGTAATGTTGCAGATGTTCGTTCCCAAAATAAGAATTAAAGTATCCTATTGTAAAGTAAAGTAAGGCAATGATAATGCAATTTTGCAAGATTCACTTGGGCCTTGAAATGTCCTTGTAAATGTGTAAGTACTGGCCAATTTTGTTTCCTGTGTTACAAATCGACTGAGCTCTGATTTCAAAAATTGAAAAATAAATAATCTAGATCAATATGAAATAGATCACTTCATTCTTGTGACTCTAATCTGATTTTTTTTTGTCTGTAGACCAACACAACTACCAGTACCAGGGGGGTAATTACCAGTATGGTGGGGGGTACGGGGGCTACAACACCGGCCCAACCTACTACCAGCAGCAACAGCAATATGGCGGCACATATTACTACAATGCTAACACTTATAGTCCTGTTTCTGTTGACCCCATAACACTCAAGGAATACATCAGAAAACAGATGTAAGTGTCGCATGCTATATATAATATAGTACCTTTATTGTGTATCACTGTGCATATGTAAACAATATCTGCTATTGGCCAACTGGTTCAATCATTCCCAGTCTACTCCAAGATCCAAAAGCTATAGTAAAAACTGTTTACATCCATGGTCAAGCCCCATACCTCATAAATGTTTCTTTGATTGGTACTTAAGTTAAAGTTAATTTGTACCCAAAGGGTTTGTTGTCCAGATAGTATCCATAGATTTCAGTTAAAAACAGATAATTATTAAGTAAACTGAAGGTACTTTGCTTGCAGAACGGCCATTTCATATTTAGATAACTAAAAAAATATTATTTTGTATTGTTGACTAGGTTTGCACAAACTGTAGATGTGCTAATTGCTGTAAATGGTTTACCTTTGAAAACTTAAGATATCAAGGACCAATCAACTCTTGTGTTGTATTCAAGAGGCAACACTCTAATTTTAGAACAGAATTCCAATTCTATGAATGAGTATTCATAGTATCCACTGCATGGTCATGATAATGCTAAAAGAAGCTTGTGCATAAGTCGAGATCACATCTATAAATAAAATTTAACTTTCGGCAGGGAAGGTTTGAAATGGACACATATAAATCATAAGGAAAATTTTAAGTCTGTTAATTCCTAAGTATTTCCTTAATTGCCATTCCTTTTTCCTTTCAGAGAGTACTATTTTAGTGAGGAAAATCTTCAAGGAGATTTCTTCTTGAGAAAGCAGGTAAACTAAATCGCTGTTCCACTGTATGTCACATGTAAAAGTCACCATCACCATTTTGTTTCATAAGTGTCAACATCTATAGAAGTGGCCAGCTAACTTGGTTTATTTCATTCTGTCAGATGGATTCTGAAGGGTATATTCCACTCTCCCTCATCGCCAGTTTTTACAGAGTCCAGGCCCTTACCCAGGATGTCAAACTTGTACTTGATGTGAGTAGAAGTGTCACTGTTGATAAAATTATTTTAATGGTGTTCCATTCTAGCTGCAAGCTGTACAGTAATTAAGGGTCCCTTCTATTGTTGTTTCTGGTACATAGTTGAAGTTTGACAACATAAGTACTAGCAGTTGTATTAGACAGTAAACAATGCCACGTTCAATTGGTCCTCAAAAGTCCATGAGAATACTTGAATTTTACTTTTGTCTTTCAAGGATTTGAAAACCTCTGAGTTTTTTAATTTTGGTCTTTGAAAGTGTTTTGAAAGTTGCTCTACAGGTAGTGACTACATCATTCTGAAGTTCATTATGTAAAACCAAAGGCTTACAGTGTGAAACTAAAAGCAATAATATTTTATTATTAATTAAAGAAACCATATTTCTAATTCTTAATATGTGAAAACTTTATCATGATAGTTTCTTGCTCTGACAGTTTTATCACAGGCAAGTGCCTTCAGTTAGACATCCTTAAAACTCTTTGAACTCTGTGTGCAAAATTACACGTATGAACACTGTTGATGTATTGATAGACATTTCAAGTGTTTTTGTTTGTATCACTTATCAGTCAATGCAAGAAAGTGACAAGGTGGAAGTGAATGGCACTAAAATCAGGACTCTCGTTAACCCAACTGTGTGGCCAATCAACCCTAATGAATCATTCACTGGTAAACTATGCACTAGTATTCTTTGTAATTAATTAATGGAATATTAAGATTATGCTATGGTTGTAAGAATTTGCACTGTAGCTCTTTGGCCTTTGCCAAATTTTTGTATTATTTGTCAAGGTGGCACCAAACTGTTTTGGAAGTGACTTCATTAATGTTTAGCTGTAGCTTTGACTTGATCATTAATACTGTATTTCTCAGAGTATAAGTCAATTTTTGAGACCCAAAAAATTAGCTCAGGTGTTGACTAGGTTTTTTTTATTTTCCCATGTTTAGAATTTATATTTGTTTTGAGCAGAATTGTTGAAAAAATGAGCTTGAGTGTCTGGTAAATCAAAAATATATTTGTCTCTTTAAGTTTCAAAGTGTCAGTTTTAAAACCAAAACATGCCAAAATACGGACTCAATTTCAAACAAAGTGTGATGACATTTATTTTAGTTATCCAACCTAAAAAAAACCCCAGTCTCGTGATGTACATTTCATGATTCTCAGAAAGATTAAGTACAGAATAATGTGTCTAGACTCAAATGCCTTTAAAATGTCTCACTGATATGACCTTTGGGCACATTCGCTTTGAAACAAAACCAGAGCATTTCTAACTGTTGAATATGTGAGTTTCTGGTTTATGAACATCACACATTTAATTTTTGCAGGCTTATTTATCTTTGCATACACAGCTTTGCAACAACAGCAGTTTCCTTCACTGCGTTTCAATTTCATATTTTGTAATTTCAAAGGGGCAGTGCCAAACAAACGGATGCAATAAGAAGCACGATTCAGAATCAAAGTTGTAGACTATTCTGTGCTGAGTATGGAGACCAACAATATTTTGCATCAGAGTGAAAGTTTGGAGTAACCAAGAAGTTTTTGAGGGATCGGCGAAGACGTGTTGACTACATTAAACCCTGCCAAAAACCAAGTGTGCTTAATGCAGAATGAAGTGTCCCTGGCCCAATCTTGAAAAAATATGTTGTTTCCTGGCTGGAAAAAAATTGAAATTCTGGCTATGTTGTCACCAGAAACCAAATTATTCTTAAAGGCAAATTATGGTCCAGAAAAAGGAAAGTTGAAGTTTTCATGGGTCATCAGAGTTGGTGCAGCTGCTGTATGAAGTGCCACAACCTTGTCCTCGGACAAAGAATCGTCATTTTTGCAATTAAAAAATCAGGATCGACTTATTCACTGAGTCGACTTTTACTCCGAGAAATACCGTAAAGTTTTGGGACTAGTTATAAAAAAATTATATCCAAACTTAATTTATTTTCAAAACTATTCTTTGGATTTGTGTATGCTTTTTTTTTCCTTACTAAAGAGTTGTTTCTTTAGAAATCTTATAGGTTATTAAGGGATATATTGTAAGTTAAATTCTAAGTTTAATTTAAAAAAAATATTAGATTCACATTGCCATAATTTAACATTAAGCCTAGTTTCCTGCAGTAATTATAAGGTTTGTTGTTGTTACATAATTTTTTGTCAAGCCATCAGGATGATAAAGTTTGTTTTCCATACACTTGTCTCTGATGTAAGGATCATTTCCAAGCAAAATATTTGTGAAGTGATTGGGATGATCATATAAAAACACTCTTGCCATTGCTTCAAACAATCCTTACATCAGAAGCAAGTTGATTGCCACAGTAGAACTGTGTTCCATCCTTTTGTGATGATTGTGTGACTGAATTTCTGTGACAGAGAAAAAAATTTGTATAGAGTAGATTATATGGAAACAAGGCTTAAGTCAATCATTTAATGGGTTTAATTTGTAATTTGTGATTAAGTTTAGTTTCAATATTCTGGCCATTTGTATAAAAAACATATTTCAGTTGTTCTTGGAATTATAAGAAACTGGCAGAGGTTTGTAAAAAAGTTTAATGATTGGTTGCAGTGTGTCTGACTAAAATCTCACTTTTTCTGTTGACAGTTGAAAACAAAAATTACTATAATTCTAATGTGACTTATGCTGCAGCTTCTGCTCCAGAAATCACAGGTAACTAATGGCTCTTAATATCAATTCATTTTTTAAGCAAAAAGTGAAGTAGATGTCTAAAACAGAAACATTTAATGCTTACCGTATACAAAGATAAACTTGACTATTATCGAGGACACTAACCCACCACAGTTTAGCCCCACGCAGAATGGCACACATTAGTGAAGAGTTCAAATTACTGTAGGTGACTTTGTATGAAAATCTGGGTTCTCCAAAATGATTTAAAGAGAAATAAGAAAAGACTTGAGAGAATTGAGAACTTGATCAGTGGTCACTTTCATTGTTTTGCATTGTCTAGTATCTTTAATTTGTAAAGCTGAGTTAATTGGAGCAACACAGTGATCAGTCTGCCCACAAGTATTGGCCTGTAATGCGGGTCAGATCACCAATCGATGGCCACTTGAGGTTGTAAACACAGAAGATTACATTTTGATAAACTTTTGAAAATTTGAAAGTCCACAACAACTAAGCTTTATCTATAAAATGCAAGAAGAGTATTTCCCTTGCAGCATTCCCTTGTAGCAAAGGTATTTCTGCTCAGATTGTGAAACTGACTGTTTATTTTGTTGATAAATTCATGTCTGATTGATTTGAAATAAATTGTTCTTCTCATTTATGCACAGTATATATGATAATTACATTTTGAAGATTTTTTTGTCATTTTAAATTGAGGTTATTTTTCGTGCATCTCCAGTTTAAAAAAAACTAATTACCAGGTCTACTGAGAAAGGTTGTGTTGGTTGTTCTTCAGATAATATTGAGAGTGAGCTGCAGTTGGATGGACACATGGCTGAACATGAACCTGAGATGCAAGAAAAGAACCAGTCTGATCCAGAGAAGCCAGTGGAATTGCAGGCAAATGGTGAGGACATTGAACTATGTGACAAGGATCAGGCAGCAGAAGCCATGGTTGAACCTCCAGCTGTGGATGCTGATGTCAAGCAGACGCCTCCAAAACCACCAGGTAAGACAGGGTTCGTACGGACCCTTGAAATTCTGGAAAACCCTGGAAATTTTTTAAAGCCCTGGAAACCCTGGAAAAGCCCTGGAAATTTTTTATTTAAGCCCTGGGAAACCTCACGGATATTTATTGGAAAAACAAATTCAAGAAATGGTTCCTTTTTGTTGATTTCAGCACAAGTAACAATTGATATTGTAGTTTTTCTTCTCATTTCAAAACATTGTATGTTAGAAACCACTGTATAGTATTGAAATAATGTACACTTTGGTGCAAATTGTTGTTTTACAATGATTACATTACCTTTTGAACGATGTTTTAAACAATTCGTTGTGAACGTTGTTTTCATTCTGGGCTTCAATGACCCTGGAAAAACCCTGGGAAAAAAAACTTAAAAAGGGCCTTGGAAAACCCTGGATTTTTGAAGTTCTGAAGACATACAAACCCTGGTAAGAAGAAGGGAAAACATTTTGAAGTCAGCTCAGTTTTGCTATAAATACTTTCAATACCCTTTTAGATCAGTTGCTGAATATGCTTGCCTGGTATAAAATTATAATGACAGCTTCAAGAGAATCCAGAGACAAGCAGTGCACATCATCTATCCATTTTTTTACAGTTTAAGGACTTCTAATACTGCTGTTTTCATATTTTTTGGACAGCTACATCAGTTTATCTTGGATTTTAGCCACCAATGTTTGCTCTTTTTCTTTCTTTTAAACTATGCTATGTAGTTCAGGCTTGCCAATGCCTGCAAAGGATTAAATCTTGAGTTAAAACATTTAAAACATACTGTACCATCCATATACAATAGTTAGCTATGGGCATGTGCGCATGTGTATAATATTGTACATGTAGGAGGCCGACACTAGATGTACATGTTACATAATTTTTTGTAGGTACTCTCTGCTTTGTGTGGCAAAACTGTGTGAATGATTTTACAAATTTTGAATGTTTGTACTGTAGATAGGATGTGTTTAAAAAATATCTAGATACAGTTTTTAGTTGACAACATGCATGCACAATAGAATCTCACCATGATTGAGTCAGTTAAAAGTGGTTGACAGCAGGTTTGTTTTCCTTCTGCAGAACTTCCCAAAGCGGATGTGTGGCATGAAGTGAAGAGACGAAAACCAACACCTAAAGAAAATAAGGTTATTATTATTATACCATCTTGTGTCTGAACACTACTTGGAATCCTGTATTTATCCTCTTTAGTTCCAAATGTGTCATGTGAAATTTGCCTTAATTTCACTACACGTAATTTTATTCATTATTTTGGGACAATCATGCACTTCTTTATAGAAGTTTTTAAAGTAGGTGATTAGTTCCTTAATTTTTGTAACCAATTAACTTGTATTAAAAGAATTGAGAAAAGATAGATGTTAACAGATTTGAAAGTAATTAATAACAGTATTTACAAGTATCATAAGCTCAACTATAATAGTTATAGATTGTCTATATCTGAACCAAGTTTTCTAAAATTTGTCTATTTGTGTCCAAAATCCTCAGAAACAAACTGACCTTGGATTCCCCTCTAATGAGCAAGAAGAGCTTGATTTCCAGTTTGATGAGGAGCTTCTAGAACAAGGCAGTGAAAAGCGCCACATGCCGTCTGTTGACTGGTGAGAATTGGCAAGATCATGTCGATCAAATGTTTTCTAAGATAAATAAGAAGCTGGGTCTGCTTAAACGTATTCGTTATTGCCTACCTTTAGATGCTAGATTGCTGTTTTTTAACAGCTATGTTTTACCATTGTTTGACTATGCAGATATCGTATGGGGGGATAGGGGCAATTCCACTCTAATGTTGCAACTTCAATCTTTACACAACAAAGCTGCAAAAAT
>JAOBRG010383328.1:0-11022 GCA_027574985.1 Umimayanthus nakama | reverse complement strand
ATATTCACCTCCATGCTTCGCATGTCGGTGAATATTCTGCCACTATTCACCTCGATTTCAGAGAATAATTGTTAATTCTCAGAAAGAGAATTGGACCTAACTTGGTGCTCTTGGGGACGCCGGCAGGGACAGGCATCCACTCTGAGATGAAGTCCGAGACTTTAACAGCCTGGAAGCGACCGCTGAGGAAGCTGCAAATCCAGCTGATCAACCAGCCTCTTACACCTAGTTTGATTAACTTGGTCACTAGGATAGTATGATCAATATGATTGAATACCTTGCTGAAGTCTAGAAAGCACACAATCAAACGTGCTACATGTGGTCATAGTTCTTACCAACTGCGCCAACCTTGAACAGGTTTCTAAGATACAGCAGGTTTTTACTTATCACAAGTCAGCAATACATTTTGACAACAACTGAGCTTCATTTTTGTCAATGTTAAGAAGAGATCCTCACCAGAAGCTGGACCGTTCTCGACACTCTGAGGGGATCTGCTTGGTTCAGCTGCTGCACACATTCACTTTCCTTAAATTAACAAAAGAGTACAAAACCTTCACCAAGTGGACCCTTTTCATGGTTCTTGAAGCAATGGAAAACCTAATGTGAGCACTATGTGCTGTAAGTATCAGAAATGGAAAATGTTCGTGAAAGTAAGTAAGTGCCGAAAACTTCGGGATTTAATATTGAAAACTGTGACACTAGTTTGGATTTCCAAAACAAAAAATACCCCGAAATTCTAAAAGATAACACATGGGGGTTTGCATTGGATTGAGGTGTATGCCTCCCCAACTAGAAATTCCGATACATCCTCTGTTAAGCTTTCAGTTTTTAAAACCTTTAAATTACCAGTGCCACAGTTTTGAATACAGATTTCCCCAATTTTCAGCACTTGTTAATTTTCACCTGTTCTGTCCTTTTCTTGTGCTTACAAAACTCTAACGTCTAAGGTTTTCAATTTCCTTACGAACCATGAAAGGGTCCGTATCCATTACTCAAACCAAAGGAAAGAGCTGCAACCTCCAGGAAGGCTAAAATTTTGAATAACTAAATTATTTAGGCCTTGTGAAAGTTCTGGAAAATGCATGAAAGGTTTAGAAAAACCGTGAACAAATAATAACTTAATGTTGTGTTTCGATCAAAATTTATAAATGAGCATAACTTGACCATTGAAAATTACCACAAGTGCGATTTGAAATATCGAACTTAATCAAATGAACATCCCAAGCACTTATTTAAGTTCTTGACTTTTAGGTTGGGTGCCTAACTGATGGAGTGCTTATTCCAGGCTGGGTGTTTGCTTACAGCGGTTTTCATCATTTTCAGCACCATAACTTCTTTTCATTAACTTTCCCTTCCATAGAGTAAAGTGGTGCATTTATATAGCACCTTTTCCATATATAACGCACTCAATAGCGCTTTACAATGATCACTTTACCCCAGCAGACCGAAACATATATGCAGGTGCATTTCGGCTACAGCACAATCAGGGTGTCAAAAATGGGGCCACTCAGACCCCCAAAACAAGTTTGCTTTATCCTTTAGCTTTTGCAGTTTTTGAGAGGCAAGGGTGTTATGCATAATGCTACATGTATAGAATATCTTTGCACAACGGCACTTAGTTTTTGAGATACAACACCATTCATGTTGCAAAGTTTTAGGGGGTACTGTATGGACACAACATTTTTCGAAAATAGCAATTTTGAAATAATAATAAAAATAACACACATCAATTTTTATCAGAAAAAACATGTTTAACCCTTAAACTCTATTTACAACAGATACTAAATCAACAATGTCTAACATTGGTAAATGGAAACAAAGTCAAAATAATATTGGCAAGCAATACATGTACATATCATTGTTGGTTTAAAAACAATTGCTTATGCCAACAGAACGTATCTTTCTTTGGTGTACAAGGGCTTTTGTGCATGCCTAAGAACCATTCATACCTTCATATACATCATTGGTGTTCACAACAGAAATTTACTGATAATGAAGTTTACAATGTAGATGATAATTTTGTTAAGCAAACCAGACCAAATCATCAAGGGAGGGGTATACAGACACTACAGCAATATCCCTTGAAGGGCTTTTGGTACTTTGCAAAACAAAATGAAATGAGACAAAACCAAACCGAACCAAATATTTCGTTTCATTTCGTTTTGCAAAGTACCAACTTCAAGGGCTTGATTAGTACTTTGCGAGATATTTTGTTTTGCTTGGCTTGGCAAAGTACCAACTCCCAGGGCCCGATTAGTACTTTGCAAAACCATTTGGTGTTGCAAAGTACCAACTCCCGGGTCTGGCTTACTGTAATCAGCAAAAACAAACAGGGAACACGGCAAAACAAACCCAACAAAACACAGCGATTATTAGTCTGATGATAAAATTACTTCTTTCAACTTTCCCACCCTGATTGTGCTCTAGCCGATTTGGCAGCCACTTCAAAGCTGTCTATGCACACTTGTTCTCATTTTACTGATCCCAGAAAGATGGAAAGCTGAGTGAACTTTAGCGAGACAGAAATAGGTTGACCTGGCCAGGGATCAAACGGGGGACCTCAGGGATGGGTGGCAGAGATCTTGCCACTGCGTCAACCAATTCAACAACAAAAGCAAGGAGAAAGAGATGAGAGTGAGACCCTGTACGAATAATTTTTTTGGCCATCAGGCAGGGCAATCAACTTTCACTCGTCTGGTCGTCTGAGATGAGTTACTTTAGCTCTGGACAACCAATTTTGCTGAATCACTTGTCCATTTGGATGAGCAGAATTGATGCATCGCTCAATCTGAGTTTGTAACCAAGGGAAACAACCACAGCTAAAATGGCTGCTTTGAAAGTCTTTTTTAATTGGTGTATATGCCTTCGACAGGTAATAGCAATACTGTGACATTCTTTTTCCCGATAACTCGAACTTTCAGGGGGAATAGAAAAAGGTTTGAGTTATCGGGAGTTCGAGTTACCGGGAGTTGAAGACAAATGACCGGAAATAAGGAAAAAACGATGATCCTGTTCACTTCTATTCATAAAATGTACATTTTAATTTACCACGGAGATGGGGAAGGTATGCAAGTGCCAAGCACACTGCACTTCAAGGGGCACAGAAAGTTTATTGACATTTTGAAGAAAGAGTTAAGGTGCAAAGCTTGATGAATGTATGTATTGTATTTGATTGGATTGGATTGTATGAAATGGCAATGAAATGTAAACGAACCTAAACTGAACTAACTGGAAGAATACTCGCGATCAGTTGCTTTAAATAAATTCAATGTTTTGATCTACAGTGCTGTATTTTTTTACTTGTCACGTCTTGAAAAATGTGGTTCGAGTTATCAAGGGTTAGTACTATATACAAAATGACCTGAAGGGAAATGAAAACTGGTTTGAATTAGCGGGAGTTACCGAGAGTTCGAGTTACTGAGGGTAAAATTACAGTAAATGTATGAACGAAATCCACGGGATATTTGATGTTGGTTTGAATTAGCGCGAGGTTCGAGTAAGTGAGGGTTCGAGTTATCGGGAGTCGACTGTATGTGCAAAAGTATTTTGGACAAGTGAAAATTGCTTATGGACAAGTAAAACTTAGAACTTACTTGTCCCATGGATGAGTGAAGAAAGAAAAAAGTTGATTGCCCTGCATCAGGGTGGGTCACTGCTTATTCAAAGTTGGGTGATTTTATTTGAACAAAATGTTATCACACATGATAACAAAATGGCTGGACTGGTTGGAGGTGTTTGCACCCACTAATACATACAAGCCACTCACCACAATTTTTTGGAATTATGATTGTAGTATTCACAACTCATTGTGTATGTAGATTGACAAATTATCTCCAGCTTATTGCTTGTCTGTATCTGACATAATATTTACAGCCTGGCTTTTTACATACCTGGGCACCAAGATTCCAAAAATCAGTATTTAACATTTTGATTGCAACTGGACATTTTCTTATATGAAAAGTATCCTGTAGGGAAAAAGATTGCAATAAATAAAACAATGATGATTAAATGGAGCACACCTGGAATTGGCTTAATACAAGTCTTCCATACCTGCCAACATTTAAAAATCAGAAATCAGGGCATTTCCAAAAAAACTTTGGTCTAACCCCCCTTCCCCTCTCCCCTGCTGGGCAGTTTCTCAAAGTTGTAAAATTATATTTTTCTCTTGAGACATTGATCAGTATGAAAG
This sequence comes from Umimayanthus nakama, assembly GCA_027574985.1. Taxonomy (NCBI): domain Eukaryota; kingdom Metazoa; phylum Cnidaria; class Anthozoa; order Zoantharia; family Parazoanthidae; genus Umimayanthus; species Umimayanthus nakama. The sequence goes on along the minus strand of JAOBRG010383328.1, from coordinate 6,833 downwards.
TTGTTTTACTTGACTAAGACAATTGAGCTTATAAGAAAGAAGTTCATTTCACACGGTTCATGTACTCTGTTTGATCACTGTGCAGCACTTGCAATATAATGATCTGAAACTGTAATACTGTTTAAGGATAAGTATGCAACACGTAGCGAGATAACTTCACACCTCTGCAGCAACCAGGACTGCAGACTGCCCTTGGCCAATCACTTGGAGAAACTTGTACCTGCCACCAAGAAGAGGCACTAGAACAAAACAGCAAACCAAAACTTTAGATAAGGAAATAGTCAGTGACCAAATTCCAACTACTTACAACTTCTAATTGTTACAAAATTTTTAGTTACTGACAGTAATTAAATCCAACAGTTTTCAATAGAGTGAAATTCAAAGCTAATTGTTCCGTAAAAACTACAAACATTTTTACAGCACTGTTTAGTCAGGCCTGTACAGTGTTGTACTACATCTGGGGGAGGGAGACTTAACAAATGTTTAAGCTATGTCATGCTATTTTCAATATTCTTGAAACGACATCTAAACACCTACCACAGTGGAATCCTTTTTGCAGTGTGTGTACATGTATGTGTGTGTGTGTGTGTGTGTGGGGGGGGAGTTAGTAGGAGTGTCAGGTGGGGGAAGAGGTTAGTTGCCTTCTATATGTACCCCCCCTCTATGTACAGATCTTTTAAAGCTGTTGGTGTGATATCTGACAGCCAACCAGGAGGTTTGGGGTTCAAGCACCAGCCTAGTCAACGGTTGGGCTTTGAGTTACCTTCCACAAAACCATTGTTTCTGTGGACAGGACAAGCCATTAGTCTAGCCTGACTCTTGAAATGGTATCCCAAAGAATATACTGACAGTAAAAGACCCCACAAACTTTCTGAATCTTAAAGGCTTTTAGGTTAATTTCAGTGTTATTATGGGGGCCAAATGACTGACTGCACACTATGGATATACAAATGTGTTTGCGTTACCATCAATTAAGGTTTAATGTTTTGGAGAACAAATCTCAAATATAAATTTAAAAACTTGGCTCATCACCTGGGTGTGAAGGTTGAAATCTTCCCCTCCCATCTGTCTGCAGGTTATTTTCTGAAGTTAAAATAATAATACAGTTATATATTTAATAATAACAACAACAATAATAATAATAATAATAATAATAATACGGTAATAATAATAATAATACGGTAATAATAATAATAACAGCTATAATAACTATAACAGTCATAACAACTACAATTAAATTACAATAAATATAATCATATTAATAATAGTACTAATAAAAACAGTAATGGTCCGTCACACATTGAAGACTATTCATAAGATGTTACAGCAAGCAAATGTACAAAACAATCATCAATAAATTACAGGGTTTTTGTTGTTGCAATAAACTGCTTATTTCATGCAAAAATTATTTTGGGATATAATAATAAAAGCTGAAATGCTGCATGTCACTAGGATACAGAAGACTAATACGAGATACATACCATTACCATGTTAGATCAACGTTTAGGTTCCTTTTGGAATAATGAACAGAAATAATAGATGCCTGGGAAGCCTCTTGAAAATTTCTACTGAAAACCCTGACTTAGTATGTACTGTGAAGACTTACACGTACAATTAACCATAACATCATGTCATAATTACAATCACTAATGAAATTGTAATATTCTAGAAAAAGTTTACATGACAGATAGGTGAACAAGCACTAACCATGGTCAGGCAATGAAGAATCATTTCCATTGAGGCCCTTGTAAAGCCTGGAAAGTCCTCCAGTTACAGCTGGTGTGATGAATCTCTTTGGTGGTGATTCACAATGCAAACATGATCTCTCACAGCTGAAACAATTGCCACAAGAGTTTGTGTAAAGATTGCAACAAGCATACTAAACTTTTTTTAGGAACCAGTACAAATCTGCTAAGCCTAGCAATGTTCTTATTTTATGGGGAAGCTTCAGCCACAAACTTTCTTAAATTTTATTTTGTTCCTATTTGTAGTTAACTTGCAATTAACCTCTCACTATGGAAGAATTGCCATGGTGGCTGGACATTCAAAGAAATACAGTCTTTTGGCAGGAAGCTCGCTGCCATTAAATTATATGGAAATACCAGTACACACCCATTCAGCTTATAGCACTACACATAGCTTGTGGTCATTATTTTGTGTGGTGTGTGGTCTCACCCAGGTTTGAGAGTTCTCTAGTATAATTATATTCAGTATTTAGATGATGTCAAAACTTATAAAGTAGACAGTGTTGAATTTCCTTTTCAGCCTGAATTTGTTTTTAATCTATTCTTTTTTTTCTGCCTCAGTGTTCTTATTAAGTTTGCTCTTAAAAAGTGTAGTCATGTGTATATCACAAACAATAAAGAACACAGGCTTGCTTGCACATAAGTGTTGGTCTGTAATTTATTATTTTGATCCAACAGGAAAAAAAGCCTTTAACTTAGTCGTTTATTTTAGATCAACCTATTGTTCACTTTCTCACCGTTTGTAGCTTTTTTAAAACACAAAACTTGTTTGATCGGCAGGCCTTGGCTTAATTCCAAATATCCCAACTTCTTCAACCTTTATTCAGCACTGACAAAAGTCCTTTTGACAAGTCTGTACACTTTGATAAAAAAAAACCCTGACTCCCTATTGACATTGACAGAGATGCCAAGGTTGGAAAATTTCTAGGTGTGTGATCCAACTTCCAGGTGCTGGAAGCAGCAAGTAAGTAAACTTCAGAGTAAACTTGTGCATTTAAAAGTTTTCTTTAATTTTTTTTTCGGATTTTTTTGAGCACAAAACCTGTATCACTGTGTTAACCTGTAATGTCTCAGCCAAACAAAACCCCCACCATACCCCCCCACCCTGGACATGGTAGGGGCTTTGGCAACAACTGCTGTCAAAAGTGATCAATAGCTCTACCCTCTTGGGTCACATTTGTGGTACAAAACGACTCCAATAGTGTTGAATTCCCCAGGGTATTCGGGCATCTGCAAAAACCTCTGTGAGCCACGTAAATAATGCAAGCCTCTTGATTTACCGATGGTCGCTTTAAAATATTCGGTTTGACCCTTCTCAAAGTGATGTCACATGGCAGATAATTGCATGATGAGTACAACTTTATATCTTAAAAATGAGTGTATGTACCAAGGTTCGATCTTACATGTAGCTGGAAAACTGCTGTCCACGCATGTGATGTCTTGAAGGTGATTGCAAAACTGAACTGTCAAAACCCTGAGGTTTTCCCTGAGGGTGCATTGTCAAATCCCCTCCCCCCCTTCCCCCTCCTTCAGCCACTTTTTTGTTCAACAGAGCTTCAATACCACAACACTACCATACTGTGTTCCAGTGACGGAGGTGAGGGTTTCATTTGACTGATGCATCCATAGCTTGTAAACTGAAACCTGTAAATCAAACCCTTTTGAGACAATGAGCTACATTGTATCATACCGGCTGGTCCCAAACTAACCAAATCAAACATGACAAAGCCAGCTGAACTCATGATTTTCTGGTAACGCACTAATACGTACTGACTGTCACACTGAGTGACTGACGCAGTCCTTGAGCTTCTTACAAAATATGTACTATTTCATGACAGCTTTAATCCATCCTTCAGTTCACTGGGTTACTGAGGACACAAACTGATAATAAACTTCCCATTTATCTTAAACAAATTAGCTTAACTCAGGAACTTATTTATCGTAACTCCAGCGCGCACTTGTCAAAAGTGAAAAGTAAACCCAAAAACTGATGTGATGCTGTAAAGTTTTATCAGTTAATAAAGTAGAACCCGCACCAGCGCCCGGGAAACACAGCGACCAAATACTGAAACTTTCCGTTCAAGCTACTGTTTAGTTTTACAAAGTCATATTATACAAAATCTCTTACCTAACAGGAACGCAGAAAGCTCCATCTCTCTTAATCATAGTATCATATAATAATTATCCGCAAGAAGTTTTGCTTTTTACTTGTTCTTTGAGTTTTTGACCGCCATTTGTTGACTACGGGGTACAAGCTACTTCGTGAATGCACAATTATAATGACTCAACGAACTTGTTTCCAGGCCTTGGCGTGCGCGTTCGCCTCAACAGTCACAGCGTCCTTTCAACAATTTATTTGAATTTTTTATGTCCAAACCCATCTTAAATAAATGCCAGAAAACTGTATCAGGAATTCTTCTGTTTAAATGTTGTGATTTTCTGAAAAGAATGTTTCAATCCTGTTGGGTGTGCACGATGTATTATATTCTACAAAAAGTTGTTGACACTAACAGCTTGGGCATTTGAGAAAATATTAAAGAGATTAAAATCATCCACCATTTCCTACTGTCTATCCAACTCCTGCAGTTATCTTTGTGGACTATATGTTATTGCATAACAAAACAATTACTGACAGATCCAAGGGGGGTGGTGGCCTGTGCCCCTGCCTCCCCCCCTCCCCACTCCTTGTGGAGTATTATTTTTTGTTACACATGTACATAAACAAACGTTGTGAGTAAAAATTTAGTATTAAACTAGTGCAATATTTTTTCTCCCAAAGTGCTGGAAATTGCCTTTTAGGACACTCAAACTTTAAAAAATTCCTGGAGGAGCATAATGCCAGATCCCCCTGAAAAACATCCTTTCCTGCTCCTGGTGCCAATCCCCCCCTTCCCTTCTGAAAGTCCTCACTGCATCCACCCCTGGTCTATGACAACACTTTAAATGACGAATGACAAATGAAGCTTCTTGTAACCTGCTTGAACAAGGAAAAGCTTATTTTTTAAAAAATTTTAAAACAAATTGGTACAAGGATAAATACTTCTCCAGTTCCTGTTTAAATTTATGAGATCTACAATTTTTGTTCTGAGGCCCCAGTAATGGATGTTCAAGCTATAGATTTCTGTCAAATGACAGATATCAAAGGAAGAAAAATTATGAATGATGGATGAGTGCATGGACCTTTTAAAGTCAGTATATTGTGTAAATTGCATCGATGGTTGTCGGACAGAATTCATCTGACAGTAAACTTTCGTTCACGAACTATTGATGAGTGAGGATTTTAGTCCCTCTGAAACAGAGCTCTCGAACAGAAGCAAGCATTTAAATGTTCTGAATCCTTGTTGTTATGATTAACAGTTATTTATAGATTGATGAATAATGAAAATGCCAGTAATTGATATTGAATACATAAACTTTGGAAACACACAGCCCAACAGATAATGTCTAATTTTACACAACAACAATGGCCGCCCAATGTTTTGTTCCACAAAACTAGGGATTGATTTCAATCAAAACATTTGCTTTCAGCAAGGAAAAAAAAATCAATAAAAATATATGTAAAAGAAACCTAATTGTTTCATCTTTTAAAAAATATTTAATTTGCGTGAAAATTTATTCTAAACAGCGCAGAACGAAGTTTCAAATAACATCCCATCGATCGATCAAACAATTTTCAAGCTTGCAGGTAAGAGAGTCTCGAGCTGAACTGCCAATTATTATTGTCATACCAATAAAGATTGCACCGCTTTGTGAGCTGGGGAACAAGAGATGACCTCCAGTAAACTAAACCGGAGTCCCATATTCTGGTATGTCTAAGATGTTCTCGCGGCTCGACTTTCGAAGCTCTTCGACTGACACCACGCTGTCATAACCAGATTCTCTCCAGAGAGAACTGTCAAACTCATACTGTATTGAGTCACGCTGATAAGCAGCTACAGTTTTTCTTCGCTGTTTATCTTTACGGTGTTCTCTACCCTTCTTTCGGACCATATATTTGAAATTAAGTTGATCGCTGACTTTCTGAAGTTCTTTAGCAATAACAAGCGCTTCCATTGTGAGAGGTTCAGAATGGGACCTCGAGCGCTGTCCATCCTGATCCAATAACTGGTCTCGCCTTCTTCTTGGTATAGGAAGAGACAAATCACCTGTTGATCTAACAGAAGGAAAGCGCGAATAAGCTGCATCCTGTCTGCTTCTACCCTCTGATGTGTTCAATGAATGGGGAGAGGTCGGGCGTGGAGAAGACGATCGAGCGTTCGGCGAGTCGTGACTCATGTTGTTTAGCAGTTTACGATTTCCTGCGAAGAATGTGCAGTCGAGATCGTATTAAAATACCTTGAGAGGACACGTCTGATGTTCGCAAGAAGCGGCAAACTAAAAAAAGAAAGACCTTCAGCAGTTCCAATAATAGTTCTTCTCCCAACTGCGCTCACACGTTCCAAAACTGTGGCTATGGCCCCGGCTATGGCACAGTGCGCTCCACACACAACTCGATCAATCGATGACAAATGCCGTTACTACATTCGTTCTTCGACACAACGGATGAACTCAGATACGATACTCAGAGAAAATCGCATTAACTAAACATTCTCTATAAATCATCCACGTCAACCACACGCATAAAAACTACTTTTATTTGGGCAATTAAAACCCACAATATTCTTGGCCAATCAATGGCCTTGTTTGACAATAGCATTGTTCTATAGTTATATCGACTGACAGCGCGATGCACGAAAAAAAAAAATTTTACTACCCACTCCCCCTGCAAAAGGTTCTTAATTTTTTCTGATTTGAATACACTGCATATCGGCTTGTTCATCATTCACTGACATCAGCCATAGAACTGATTTATTTTCAAATTATTTTATTATGCACATGTCATAATTTTTAACATTAGAACTGGCATGTAGCAATTACTCAATGCCATCCAGAGTGATCATTTGTTTATTATACCATTTGTCTTTAACAAGTAAATATTTTTTAAAAATGCTTTTTTGAAAATAAAAACCTTTCTCCAAATTTCTTATGCAGAGGGTGGGGTGGGGGGGGGGGTCCAAATTGCAAATTTTAGGCAAACAGTTTCTTAAA
>JAOBRG010383295.1:0-11024 GCA_027574985.1 Umimayanthus nakama | reverse complement strand
TTTTTGTATTTTATCAATAATATTTAGAACAGCTAAGTCTGTTGAGTGTTTGGCTCTGAAACCAAACTGTTTGTCATTACCAAGAAACCGTAACAGTTTTTTGCACATTAACTTTTCAAATAGTTTATTGAAAATTGAAAGTAGAGAAATAGGTCGATAATTGCCATTACAGGAACAAAATTGCAATAAGTTATGTCTGTTATTGTGACTGCGGTTGCTCGATTATTGAAGCTAGAAAATTTACTCTGTTTTAACCAAAAGCTTCTGTAATAAAGTATACAGTATTTTTCTGACTGAGTATAATAGTATTTGAAGTTAAAAATGTGTGTACCCGTTGATACAGCTGTAGCATACAAAAACTAAATAGAGGAGTTGTCAAAGTATGGAGTAAAGATCTACGTATATTCACGGGCACGTATCAGAGGGCTCCCGCACTACATTCGTGCTTCGTGTTTTTCAGCTTCAACGCTTTTTAGAAAACCCGAATGAGAACGAAATGTTCAGAAATTAAAACAAAAACTTGAAACGCAATGGTTTTATTCCTCTGTCGTCGGTTATAAAAGGAAATACAACAAAAAAGGTTTCTTATGTTTCTTGATGATTTAGTCACTCATAAACTACGACATTTCAAATACCGCTAGCTCTCGTCCTCTGCTTAAAAGTTGTGATCTTGACAAAAATATCTGTATGTTAAAAAGAGTCCAACACTTCCGAAGAAACGTTTCCCTTTTTTTATTAACAAACACGTAAGCTATTCGTACTTTTTTAAAATTCTACAATTTGTTTTTATCTTAAACTAAACATTAACGGAGTTTACAATTTTTTTGAAAATACATACATAATAGGATTGTAGGGGGTATTTTTCTTAGTTTTTCGGTTTCTTCAAGGGATAAAGAATAGCTTCCATTTTATTTGTTACTTTTTGTATTTTGTTTCCTTTTATGGCAGATTTTATCTCCTATAAGAATGTTTGATATACAAAAAAAAGTCAGAGAAAGTTAAGGCATCGTTTCTTTGGCTGCTACGCTTAAAATGTAAAGTTTGCAGATGACCTAACAAAGTCAATCCTTGCAACAGGACTTGGGAAGTGATTGTACACAGTTTCGTTGACACCAGTGATCCCGATCCGATCCCTACTACAATCCCAACCAAAAAGTTGTAACATATAATTCTAAAAGCTAATATCGAAAGCAAGCAACAGATAAGTGCATTGTGCTACTTATCTATTTTTCATGATATCTCTGCAAAAAAATTTGAAATCTCATTCAATAGCTTGATTGTTTCGTTTTTACGTTTGGTGCAAATATTTTGCGTGTGCACCACATAGTAAAACTTTAGTTCAAATCGATCGACTACTGAAGAGAGCGATTAGGATTGAGTATGTCCAAAAAGAGATATTGTCCATTAGAGAGACCTACTGCTCTGGAACAAAACTTTCATCTGGAAGATGAACTAAATCTACAAGAAAAATACAACCCCCTAAGATTTTGCTGTTGTTTTCTAATGTAGCTTATAAACTCAAATGTTTTCAAAACTGTTTATTGTAAACTCAAACGTTTGTTTTAAACGTGTATAGTAAAAATGTTTGATATTGTTTATTACACAAAATTTATCCCTGACCAACTGCAGAGTTGTTTAGGAACTCTGCTGATGATCAGCGGCAGTTTTAAGTTTTGTTTTGAAACGCCATTTGTTGTCTTCTCTGTAATTAATATTTGCACAGCAAAGAGGGTTTGTAAATGAATCGTTTTCCGGTTTCTTTGACCAGTGAAACTGTAGCTGAAAATTTAGTAGGGGAGACAATTTGTTTTTTTCTCTTTTGCAAACATTGAAGTCTTGTTTGATTGGTTCCACTGCCTATACTGCATGTATGAAATGAAACAGAACAATTAAAGCAATTTGTTATGAAAGAAATGTTAAAACGCCATCTTCGGAGACTCTTGAATGTGAAGCAGAAAAGAGAAATGGAACTTAAAAAAGAGGCTTAATTGCGGTCAGTAATGTACCAGATGGAAAAGGCTTTTAATTTTTTGTCAAATTTGTAAACTTTCTTAATTAGAATCGTAACGAAAATTGGTGCAGACTTAATAGTTATAAGTTAGGAAGAACCTTTGCATGCAAGTAAACATTGCCCAACCTCTTTTAATGTTTACGTGCTTCAATAGAAAGGAACACGTCCTTCTCGTTTGAAAACTATTGTCGTTTAAACTGTGATTTAAGCACAAAAACAGAAAGTTGTCTAGTTACAGTACTAGTAGGTATAGCTTTGGTTTACAATAGGTGCTTAAAGCTTGCCTTTAATATCTTATGCAAAAATTTGAAAATGCATTTTGAAGAGCATCAAATGGAAAATAGCTAAAAATTTGAATCGATTTTTATTTCACTCTAGTTAGCTTCAATTTTAAACTTGCTGGAATGTCTTCAAAATTTGGTTGTATTGTTCTTAGAAGCTACAGTATATGCTAATTGCCACAGTATTGCAGATAAGTTGAACAGCAGATAATGAACAGTAACAAGGATATGAACTTAATTACAAGCAGTCAGCACCTTTTATCAGTCTCCTAGAAACGAAGCAGTTTTGATTTTCAAAAATAATTTCATCGAAGTTTTATAGTTACATCATTTTAAGTTAAAAACAATTAAGTATTTTTAGACTTCGTTGTTCATTGATCTCTCTTCGTCAGAATATCAATAAGGAATACCTAAAGTTTATGATCATATAGCTCTGCAAAGGCAGTAAAAAAATCTAAAAGTCGATTTTTAAATTATTTAAGAGAAAATTAGTTTGTTACTTGTAATAGTACTTTCTGCGTAAAAGTGAGATCAAACATGAACATTTTTAGCACAACAATTAGTTTTTAGATATTTACTAATGCACTTGCTTTAAAGTGTATTTAAATAGCGTAATTGACAAGTAATTGACCTGAACAAATGCACCGCGAGTCTAATTTATGTGATTATGCAAGAGGTTGAAGAGATGACGTCAAAGCAACGACACTTTTAGGCGTTTAGGGTGTATCTTCATGACGTACCATTGGGTTGTGTAAAACACGCACCGGATTTCAAGATACATCAGATACATCTGAGTAGAAGATTGAGGTCACATGTCTATAGCATTTTCTAAGTACTTCCTTTATTTAAAGATATATGAAAAACAACATCATTGGACGTCAGCTCATATCTGGAATTCGTGTTGAGGTAGTGGAGCTCTGCTCAATCATACGCACTCTTATCGTACATCTCAATGCCTACCTTGGCCAACACTAGCACTTGCTCGGATTATTTTAGCAGTACAGACCAAAAGGCAGTAAACGAAGACCTTTTCGTGGACAGCAACTTGTACATTCAACCAGTTGGTGAGATGTCAACGAAACTTTCTTTTGATAATGGTGCAGCTTACACCTGGAACAACGAACCAAACACTGAACCACAGTTTACATATAACTCAGTAGAGAGTAAGTGTCCTTTTCCCGTTGGTGCAGTGTCTTTCCTTCCGCATACAGAAATGGAACTGAAGCAACAATGTGCAACTCTTCCAGTTTTACCCCTATCGCCAGACGATGTTGAACGAACGATTTCGACAATGGTTTGCGATCCTTGTTTTGCAACAAGCGTGGTAACTGCTGCGCAGAAAAGTTTTCTCAATGATAGTCAAAATTTTGTGATACATCAGGAATACCGAGAACTGAGAAACCCTAGATTTCATCATACTGGTAGAAAGTTGCATTTTTCGTATAAAAGAGACAGTGAACCAAAAGATGAGTTGTACTGGGAGAAAAGAAAAAAGAACAACGAATCTGCTAAGAAGTCGCGCGATGCTAAAAGAAGAAAACAGGTTGGGATAGAAAAAACTGCATTGATACTGGAGGAAGAGAACAGAAGGTTACGAATGGAACTTGAAACTCTCAAAGAAAAAAACGCAAAATTGAAAGAGAACGGAAGTTGAATTAAAAATTAGGAGTTTGTATAAAAGACTTCCTCTTTAGTATAATCGTGCAGAAAATTTTGAATCTGTGTCGCATATCCAACAAGTAGTAAGGAAAGATTTGAGTATCGATTACAATTAGCTAATGGTACAATATAATTAATAAACTTCTGTTGCGTTGTGTGCTAATTGATAAATGTGTATTTAATTTGCAATATACAATGTAATATAGCTATATAAACTTAGTAGGGATGTTTATGTAGTATTGGCATATAAACGCAGCCATTTTTAAACTCTTAACGTTTGGGTTTATAAAAGTATCTAGGCCAAGGAACTTAAAAAGGATATCTTTTAAATTTTCTATTTTTTTACTTTTACCTTTCTTGAGCAAATAGGTTTTATTAAGTTGATATCATTAAAGATGCCTGCATGTCAGATCTTTAATACTTAGCAAAATGGGACATTCTGATGTTAACTGTTCATCTTACTACCGTTTGTATTCATTAATTATTTTTCTCGGCATATATTTTTTTTTACTATAACTGGTCATATAAAAGCTAATTTTCAAGGCGTTCCATATATGCCTGTACTCAATTCACCGACTCCGGAAGGATGGTAAGCTTAGTAAACTTTAGCGCGAAAGAAAGTCATCCAAGTAATCGACCAGGCCGAGGATCAAACCGGGGACCGCAGGATTGGGAGGCAGAGATCTTTACGACTGCGCCAACCCCTCCGGCCGCTCATATCTATTTTGCACGTACACTGTAACCAATATTTTACACATATCCGCCTTATCAACCTTTACTACTTGCAAGTGCGGTTTATGTATTGTAAAACTTATAATAGTTATAATCAGGCTGGTTTAAATTCACGGTACACGAGCAAGAACCTCCATCGCGTGGCACAACGATTAACGATATTAAAGATGCCAAGTATCCTGTCTGATATTCAGTAAATATATATTGATATATAACTGAAACATGTACCTTATTACTCATTTTCTTTTTATCATGATCATATTGAAAGACTCTTCTCTAATTACAACGAAATAAAACTACAAAGCCTCGTAGTTCTAGCAACGAAATGAAGTCTTTAAGTTCGAGATGCTCATGTTTTGAGTTCCTGTAAGAGCCGTGTTTCAGGCAAATGCGTGTAAGCTATCGACCAATTTTTGAAATCTGAAGTAATTCTAAAATTTGCGTTCCAACATTTTCTATGTTTCCCATAATAAACATTACGTAGTAAGCGGTTTCAACCGCTAATCCAACCTGTTCACTAGCCTGCGACTTAACTACATACATCGAATTCCACGTATTTCGATGCTATTGAATATTTCAACGAAACACCACCGATCTTAGGAGGTTGGTTTGAATTTTCCTGTAGCAGTTCTGACACTTCACTAACTCATTCAAAAGGAATTGGTATTTTAAGGCTGATTATTGTACTACAATGTGTTCTAAGTTATTATACCTCTTTGAACATGATCAAGAGGTATATTTAGTGATTAGTCAGATTTTCATGTTCCGCATAGCAAAAGTATAAACCGCGTATTTACAGCAGCTGTGAAAGTTTCCGGATTCTCTCACTGCACGATTTTTGGAAAACTTTGTTACTTCACCCCTAGATTACCAAATTGCTACTGAAAAACATTAAACACTTGCTCATTAAAGATGGAAACAAAGACACTTTGACATAAAACTTGCACACTATAAATATTCAAAATGATGGTAACGCCCGTTATTTGTGTGTATGGAATGTTCTTGAAAGTTCATTAAGTACTCTGCCACTAGCTTATTACAGCTAAAAGACCTGGTTCACACTTGTGGAAAACGATCAGTGAAGAAGATCATCTCTCTCCAAGAGAGAACGAACACTACACTTGTGGAACTTGAATAGACACAAGCATGAGAAAGTTGACTAACAAAGGGCAAGACGAGGAAATACCACACATCCAAGAGATGGAGTAATCGCTTATCAGCGTTTCTTTGTAATTTTTGTTATTTAGTTTTTTTGCTTGTGATTATTGTTATTCAACAAGTATGAACTTACCTTTTGACTTCAGTAATGGTTTGGAGTGTCTTTGCCTACTTGTTTTGCAATATGTTTGAAGCTATTGAAAATGCCGCCACGAGACCCTCGCATTGTAATTATTGGGCTGTCTTCAAGACTCTACTCATGTGACTGCTTTCATAACTCTGTAATTACATTTTTGGAAACTAGTAAGGTTTTTAAAATAGTTTTAATATAATAGTTGGGTCGAAAGATAAACGAAACAAAAGATAGGCCTTTTGAAGCTGGAGGTCACATGGTACAAAAAGAACAAGAAAATGTAACGAGTCTCCGTTTTTGTTAGTTTGATGTCTGGCGCATTTTTTCTATCCAGTATTTTGTAGTATGTGAAACTGGGTTTGGTTTTACTTAATCGATCCACTCTGTTGTTACCACTGCCGCCTGGGGTATGATAGAACGTTATTTGGGAGTAATTAGAACTGCATAGTCAATAGAAGAACTGGAAAAGTTCAATGGATTTCTCTACGTTAAAGCCAAAAGAAATAATGTATTGAATTTTTTTGCGATAAAGTGACAAACATCTCATCCAGCAAACTGCACGGACTCATTTGAGAAAAAAGACAACACCGAAAAAACACAACAGTATTCTTCAGTTTTCTCACAACAAATTAGAATAAATTTTAAACTGTTGATTGGTAAGGTCCACCTCTTGGAGTTAAGAGGTTTTTAAAAAATGTTAAGACGTTAATAGTAGAAGAACTCTCTGAAAGGTTGACGTTGCTATTTTGGAATTGTTTCAATGTAGTTAACTTGCATCTCTTAAAAACAGCTAGTTGACATTATAAACAGGTTTTTCGTAGACAAGATGTGCAAAAAGACCTAAACAAGATATTATATATTGGATTAAGCTGAAAATTATCCCGTAATATACGGCGATGTACGTGTGTAGATATGAAACGACAGTTCTCGATAATAGCTCTTTTGCTGTAACTATAATTCAATATTAAATATTGTTGTTAATGAGAAAAAAGGTTTTAAAAATAGTTAATTTTTATTACTGTTAATAGGCATTTTTATCATAAGTTTTTCTGAAACTAAGAACAAATCCATCAAACGTTAATGGTAAACTCTTAGCTCTTGGAATTTTTTTTCTAAAAGAATGTTTTGAGATGAAGTAACTGAAATATCTTCCTTACCTTACTTGAGCTTATGATGAGGTCAATTAAGTTAACCAGCATTATTTTTAGAAGGACACTTATTGATTAAATTGACGTGATGCATTTTTAATTAAATTTTTTGCCTCTAACTTAGAGCGATGCGAAGGCCGCCTCTCCATATTCAAATCATGTTCAATCATTCAGAATTTTACTAGAACTGACGTGTTTAGACAAATAGAGTTATACTGGTTTGGTAACTTTATTTGCAACACACCGCACCTTTAACGACTTGGGTGTTTAACGAGTGAATGATGAGTTCATCGCTGCACTACTAAACTTGTGTCTGTCTCCCTTTCCTTTTTCAAATCAGCATTTAAATATTCTGCATTTAATTGAGTTTTAGAGCAGTGATACCTTTATACCATGAGCCACTCAGAATAACATGCATCTTCCCTACAAAACAGTATCAAGCTGTTTCCTATTCTAACAATTTTTGCTGTGTGCATAATCCAACTTAGCCTTTAAATTGGCTTACTGGCCGAGATAACCTTTTCTCCTTTTCAGAGCAGGAGAGCCTGTTCACAGCTAGGGTGCATCGTGAGTTAGTAAATTATTTTGTGTTCGTCGTTTCGTTCATAAACACATTGGATTACGTTCAATGATAAGACTTTTCTCGTTCTTACTCACTCTTATTTCTTCCTTTTCTTTTTATGCACAAAGCTATGCGCTGAATCTGATCTGATAGAAAAACAATATCAATAACTAAACAAAGCAGTTAACAATTGGTTCGACAAATGTTAGCACTTTGCTCCCTAAGTAGGTTTGTAATTAACTATGTCAACACAACGGGAGTGCCAGACTCGGAAGCTTTGAAATCATCATTAGCCCACCAGGGATTTTTCTTTAGAGAAATGTCTCGTGATCAATTTGTCTCAAGTGGCGGTATAACAAAACTTCAATATCTTGAGTGCCTTGTATCTTTGAATTTTCATCACGAAAACTACTATAAATTATCGATATTCCGCACTTGCTTTCTAAATGATTGGCTCCCCCTAAACTGAGTGTTTTACAAATTAGACTTAATTGCATTACTAACAACGCCCTTACGCTTCTTTCTTACTCTAAATGACAACACAATCTGCACAAAAAGAAATTAACATTTTGTTTCTCAGTAGTAAAGAAAATATTGTGAGTGCTTCTACTGATATTACTACTACTTCTACTACTACTAGAGATAATAATAATAATAATAATAATATTAATAAAAGCGAAACTGATGATAAAAACTAGTTATATAAAGTAGCTTTTCACCGAGCAACGCTTGGCTTCTATTCGAAAATAGTAATATCAAGATACATTAACCGAACTGGAAATGCAATTTTATTTTTACTAAAATCGACATTTGTTTAAATTTAAAAAAGTTTGGTTAAAAATAAAAAGCAGCTATCAGTGTTGTAAAGTTGACATCAATTACTCTTAACATGACGTCAATTACTTGAAAACCG
This sequence comes from Umimayanthus nakama, assembly GCA_027574985.1. Taxonomy (NCBI): domain Eukaryota; kingdom Metazoa; phylum Cnidaria; class Anthozoa; order Zoantharia; family Parazoanthidae; genus Umimayanthus; species Umimayanthus nakama. The sequence goes on along the minus strand of JAOBRG010383295.1, from coordinate 2,427 downwards.
GCTGTTAGATTTAGTGTGCTTCAAGCTGGAATGTACTTGTCGTTACAGCTGAAACGATATCCAATTGTCTTTGCATTCTGAAACCGTGTAATACTTTTGCATGGAACGTCTGCAAATTTGTGCTTGGATTGAAAAGACTGAAAAAGCAAATCCGAAGCGCAAAACATCAAATGGTTCTAAAGGGACATAAAACGAGTTCGCACATGTTGTTGTACTGTTCCTTTATAGTTTATGAGTCAGAGAGTGAATGAGTTTTTTGCTAGTTAACAACAAATGTAATTGTATTGATAAAGATAAAGAGATCGCGAAGATCACAATGATTGTGTTACCTTCAGAAACAAGAGCCAAATAAGTTACTGATACTGTATTTAACAGTGTTTTCTCTAAACCTTAGTTTCAAAAGTATTGGTATTTCGTCTAGTTCGTGTTAAATGCCTTTACATGAGAGATTAATGCACAACGACAAAACCAGAGATGAACCTAAAATCACTTTGCGTTTTTAGTCAGCTATTGCTATCCGTTGGAAAACAAACTGTTCTTCAACTTTTTGTATGTTTTTTTGTATGTATGTTAGTTTGTACGTACGTCTTAATCTATGTATAAATGTATGTACATATGTGTTTATATAAGAATGTCTTTATATAGTATATATATATACATAGTCTCTCAGAGAGACGTTCACCTGTTGCATAATGCATCGCTTACTGCTCGCAGTTTGAGCACTCTGGTGAGTCCACAATGCAATCCTACAATGTGGAACCGTCCATCGTGTTCCCAAGTTTACGAGCTGCCATAATGCCATTATGGTGGTAACCGGGAGGTTACAAAAAACGAACTGACATCGACTTTTGGACACTCTAAAAAAATTTCTATTAAATACCGTGATTGCTCAATTTTTTTATACCGTTAATTTTTTAGACAAGTTTATCTATTTATCTATATATATGGAGAAATCAAACGGGACGCATAGATTTGCTGTAACTCTGAGTTTCACGCATTTAAACGATCATCAGACAGACTTTATTCAAATAAAAATATACCTTCTGTTATATATACAAGATAGTTAGTGTTCTATTGTGTATCACTGTGTAGCGGCTTCAAGTAGGTCTATTGTGTTCTTGTGAGGTCAATTAGAGGGTCGATAAATAGAATTTGTTCTCGTGGCGGCATTTAGAAACAAGTTCAGATCTCTTGTTCAGAAGTGTTGTCTTGTCGGCTCTAATAATGTGCAGTTTTTCCGAAAGGCAGAGATTACATCGCTTTGTTTTATTGCTGTAGGCGGCTGCAGCAGCAAGAATAGACCATCTGATTGAGTAGTCTGTCTTTTTGTCCTTAAGAGTCCAAATGTATTTCGATAGTTCCGTGCTGTCAGCGTATTTTTTGTTTCTGAACCTCGCAGACGGAACATGCCGCCCGTACAGGAAACCAAAAAATAGGCACGCGTGACGTGCATATGGCTACTTTTATTATGATTACATTCGTTATTTTGAGTCGCTGATCTTTAAATATTAAATGGAAGTATCAATTGTAACTCTTACACAGAACTGATTAAAAACTATATTCAAATTCAGTTGATCTTGTTGAAGCGCAAATGTCACTGTTCTTTTCGCAGGGTTCTTTTTGCTTTTGACGAAATTTTCGTTTGAACTGAGACTGGCTAATAAAAACTGAATCATCGCATACTCCCATACATGTTATCTTCTTAGGTAAACAATTTTAAAGCAAGTTTGCAAAACGATTCAGAAATTATCAATTTTTGAAAATATCGTGATTTCTAAAATTAGCTACAATTTCAGTGTGCGTCAAAGTTTCAGTTTGCCAAATTTTTCATAATTTATGAAACCCCAGACAGAAAGATAAGATTGATGCGTGTGTTTTCTAATAAAAAAAAACAACTTTTCGGCCAGTGTGCTCAATTACCGTCAAACTTCGAGCAAAAAACAAGTTCTCTGATCCTGTAAAAATATATACTTGCTGGAAAACTAAAAACTGAATAGCCAGTATGCCTAATGACCAGCGAGCTTGAAGCTAAAAAAACGAAAACGTAATAAACATCAGGACTCTCACCTGTAGTACATGTCTTTTAGAGATTGAACACTACAACTTCGTCTGGTTTTAATCAAACCTTGTCAAAAATTTCAGAGCTCTTTGGCAGTAATCGGATGTGCAAGACGGGGTCGGGTCATTTTCAACCATAAGGTTGTGATAAACTTATCTACTATACAGTATGCGACTAGTTTCTTTTATGAAACTTCAAAAGAAAACATCGTAAACATTGGGACTCTCACCTGTCAATTGATGACTGGCTTAAAGCACGTACATGAATTTGTCTGTAGTCGGTGTATTTTTTCAGTGAGGCTCTACTCTGAGAACGAAGTATTCCATTGGTCATTGAACAATAACATTAACAATAACTGACACTTTTTA
>JAOBRG010383284.1:0-11024 GCA_027574985.1 Umimayanthus nakama | reverse complement strand
CTTTTGTTTGTAAAATTTAATAAAAGAGATTTACAAACTCGGTCCCAGTCCTTTGCTCGTTTTGTTACCGGCTAATTTACAACAACATTCAAGCAAACAAATGATAACTACGGTAAGGACAGTCAACAAACAAGATATTAAATCCCAAATGAATTGAATTAATGTTGGAAGAAAAAATATATTGTTAAAGACGCCATGTGCATGCACTTTAGAACGGAAGGGTAAAAAACTACAGTACTGTGACTAACCTTACTTAGACTAGTTAAGAAAGCAACCAAAACAGAAGTGGAAGAACGCAACTTCTAGTGTAACCCAAGACAACAAGACCAGAAGCGGAATCCTGATTCTAAAAGCAAAATGCTTGATTTTATGCTGTTGTGTTGTTGTGCACAGTTTAAAATGGCACTATGATTGGCTAAAACACTCCGTTTCCGCTTCTGCCTCTTAGGCTTACACTTGGGCGGAAGTGACAGAAGCAAAAACGGAAGGAAAACAATTGTTTTTCTATCGCTACTTCCATAGAGCTTCGTTTTTGCCATCATCTCCGTTTTTATTAACACTGGAACGCAACGCGCCCTCCATCTATGCTTTGGTCTGCACTTTGACTTCCATTGCAAGCCATTGTTGCAAGGAAGGCTTTAAACTACCAATTATCCCATTGTTTTATTACATCACACGTTTGACAATTAAATAAAGAAATGCCACTACATTTTCTTAATCGAAATTATTTCCAGCAAGTCAGATTTTGGGCTTCAATTGGATACAATTTTCACCTTGTTCAATGTAGAAATATCTACAACGGTAAACATAGTTACAACATATTTATAGGTCTTTTTTTCCCCAAAACAGTAATTTTTCTTCACCTTTTTTGTGCAGAAACAGATTTAAAAATGACGACTAGAATTTGAGAGGGCTAGGTGCAGGCAACCTAAAATGAACGTCGAGACTAAACTAGCCAGCAAACCAGATCACTACTTATGACATGAAACAAAAATAAGTTAAAACTACTGTCTTTTGTCTCGTCCTCATTTCCAAACGTTTTATCTCAAAAATTTATAAGCCAAGACACCAACAGTTAGATAAACTTACCTTTCTCAAATTCGCCTCTGTCAATGGTGACATACAAATCATTTCTGACATCGCCTAAAAAGCAAACACATCAGCACAACTTAAAACGCGCTTCACTACGCCGTAGAACATACTTACAATAAAAATAACTTATCAACTTTTTTCTGGTATCCACGCTGTTTAAATTAATACCTGTAATGCCAGAGATGGGTGGGTCAACTCAAAACAAATGAAACGAACTATCACTATGAAAGATTTTGACATTTCCAGCAAACACAGCGAGATATTACTAGGTGAAAAAAAAAAAACACGAAACTGAGTAGAACACATTTCTGTTTTGTTTCTCAACAACAGAAAGCAACAATTAAATTGTGTTGCACACAGAACGGCTAATGCAAGAGAACAACAGTAGGCACAGGTTTTAGTCGGGTGGGAGAGAACACACTTCTCTTAGTATAAAGCCTAGTTTCCATATCATAAAATCAGTCACCGATCGCGATCGGCGACCGGTCGGCGACTCATCGCCGACATATGGAAACGCATTAAACCAGCGTCTGCGACGTACAATCGTAGGATCGGAAGAGTAGAGTCCAGTTCTACTTTCCCGACCATTACGACGTCGCCGATCACAACTATTTTTAATGGGAACATTTGTCGGCGACAGTCTGCGATAGCCTATTGTCTTATTTGAAGTACGTCAGAAGCACGAGCTTTTCAGTGTCAAGTCAAACTTGAGATCAGCAACAGCGGGTTTTTCGCTCTAAAACTCCAATGTAAACAAGGCGCCGAACGAGGGAACTGGCCTCAAAACTGATGCTGAAACATTATGAATTACGTGCAGAACTATCACTGCATCTACGATAAAACTTGTGTGTCATTTCGCCTCAGTTCGTCAATTAGCGTGTGAATATGGCCATATAACGTCTTTGGACAAATATTTCGCGAATCCAGAACTTGTGTTTCCTTTTTCTCTTATTTCTTCGTCGCCTTAACCTCATATAGCTAACAAGAAGAGCAAGTTAACAACGCACAACCGCTTACGATTTACTGCCGCCATTTTCAAACAAAAAGTGCGCCAAATCGAGAACCGATCGGCGATCACGGAATGTTATTGGAAACATGAGTCTTTTGTAGTCGGCGATCATCGGAGGTCATCAGAGTACTTCCGGTTAATCGGTCGCCGATCTCGATCGCCGACTGTTTTGACCATATGGAAACCAGACTTAAAATAGATTTTGTAAAATGTTAAAACATCTATTGCTAAGTTTAACGTAAAGAAAAGCAAACTAGTTTGTGTACAGCATTTACAGTTTAGATCCTAAGGGAGTTACTCCACCAACTACTTGCAAACACCCCACGAGGTAACAGTGCTTTACGAGCTGAGACTTCACTTGTAACTGACTCACTGTTTGAAGAACCACAAGTACTCCATAAGTATTCCCGTTGCAATACTTGATTACGCTAGCATCTTTTTACCAACTTGTAAAGCAGTCTAGTCCCTCTAACAACAATTGATTTACAAACTCTACAGCTTAGTTGTGCAGGACAAAAACTTTTTAGACACAACACGAGAAGAAGTTCTGTTCAGAGCTTTCGGCTCGAGCTGGAGCCGGAGTTTGGGAGGCCATCTACATCAGGGCCCACAAACCCACCTTGAACAGGGACGGGGAGAGACACAACTTGCCGGCTATCTTGAGCAGAGTAATTTGGTCACAAGTCACGTGACCAGTCACATCACATCAACAGTGATCAAGGCTCAAGCTCGAGCCGAAAGCTCTGAACAGAACTTCATCTTGTGTAGTGTCTAAAATTCATAACCTGTGGTTTTCAAACAATTGATTTGATGTAAATAGTTCAATATCTAACTTTAAACGTAGTTGTATCATACGACAGAGTGCCACAAATGATTAAAACAAACCAAACCAGTAAGAGTGGTACGTATTCCTTGATGGGTTCTCACTTTCACTCGCAAGTTTTTATAGAACTTCAAATCTTCGCTCTTCGAATTCCTAACTAAAACAAAACCCATATGCTTACCTGGCATGATTATTTCTGGGAATCCAAGTTTTCTTGTTATCGGGATTCCCTTTGGTAATAACAGCGGGTTCTCCTGTTGAATCTAAAGTAACAAAAAACCTCTTAAAACAAGTCGTAAAGTCGAGTGCAAAAACTTCAATAGATACCTTGTAACCATAAAAAACCAAAACAACTGTGCGATATTTCGCATGTTGCTCTGGTGAACAAAACAATTTGCGAGAAGTCTTCACATTTTCCATCATGGATTGTCATATAACAATTTTCAAGAGTCGCCCTCCAGTCTGAGAACAAAAAATCCCACTGGAAAAAAAATAATATAAATAACTCAAACCTTAACCCTACAACTAACCATCCGTAAACAAAATCACCATAGCATATTGTTAAAAAGTGTCAGCTATCGTTACTGTTATTGTTTAATGACCAACGTAATATTTCGTGTCTTGCTGTTTTTTAAACCAACTACTGTTATCAATTTTATTAATGGTAAAAATTTCTTAGAAAATTGAAATACAATTTTTGCATTTTACAAACGCGATTATGTGTTCTTTTTGTCTTGCCAGCAGATAAACCCTAATATGGGAAAGAACTTCGTGTTCTCCAATCACCCAAACAAAAGTGGCAACAGCAACAGCCACAACCAAATTCTTGAAAAATCTTTTAATACAGAAAAAAGTTTCTTTAGAGATACTGAATAAAATTCTCCGTTATTATAAGGGGTCATAACACTTGCTGGAACTTGTAGTATCTCAAGGTACCAAAACACAAAGAATATTAACCAAATCTTGATACAACTGATTACTTCAAATGCCGTGTTTAAATAACACCCATTAGATGTGTGTATACGTATGTTTGTGTTATGTTATTTTCTACGTATCTAGAAATGAAAGTCTGACAAAACATACGCATGTTTTATTTACGGTAAGAATTTGAAACTGTGGACAAAACTTGAGCATATATTTCTAGAGGTGTAAGCGTTCCTCTCAGTGACTTCTAAGATTGAATACATACCTCGTCAAGTTCCCCGTGAAGCATCCGCATCGTGGCATAGATTCCTACAAACACAACAACGCATTTCCGTCACAACTGTAAACAATTAGTACAACCTGGCATCTAAACTGAATAGTAAAACTCCATCCAAGGCGGTTTGCGACAAGTAATGCTCATTTCAAAGTTTATGTAACCTAAAGGAGACAGCTACAGATGAAGCTGAGGAAGACATCAATTTGTAACGAAGATACAGTACACTATGAAAGGCAGGACTCCCTTGCACACTAGAGCTTAAATGGACGTAGTAAAATAGTATTTCAACCGTCCCAGTAGATGCATTATTACTACAACTAGTTAACACTATTAACAACTATAAGAACATTAACCAATATTACCAAAATTAGTACTGCTAAACTTGCTGCTCTGCTTCTTAAGCATACTTTCATGTACTGTCGGATAATCCGAGTCACTACACCTGCAAACAAGAACAGGACATGTCAATCAATTTGAAGAATGTTGTACACAACAAAACATCATCTTGCCCCGTTGTAACAACCTTAATTGGGACTAAACTTAACGGAAAACTGACAAAATAATAAACATTTTAAATTTTGTCAAACCGATGGGTGACGAATGGCATTACGTATTAAAAGCTCAAAAAATAGTTATTTTAACAACAACAAAAACAAACAACACTCATTGCGCATTATTCGCACTGAGATGCCTATATTCGCATTGAGATGCCTTTTAGAAGAACTCATTCTTGTTTATTTGATTTTTCCCTCAATAAGCACATAATTAAACTGTTGTATCAAAGGAATCTTGTGTTCGTGCTGATACAAGGTGTCGAATACTTCAAGATTTCCCCGTGATAATTTGTTGGAAAAATTGTACTGAGGAGATAGATATTGCTTATAAGACTTTATAGACTACAAATTTTGACAAAGTTAAAACTTAAATTTGAGTGGCCGAAGAAAGACAGACACACGAATTCATCCTAGACAGAGTTAATTACATCCTAGTAAACTATCCAAGGAGTGGAACCTGGATTCCTAACAAGCATGCAGTAGTGAGTACGGTTTAAAAAACTATCCAAGAATCGACACCAGGAACCTCCTTATAAAGTATCGGATGAGTAGCATCTGGAATTCCCCTGACAAGAGTTAAGTAGATTCCAACTATCTGAGGAGTATCATCTAGGTTCTTCCAAACAAGGATTTGGAGTTTACGTCTTTTTGACTTTCTAACCTTTTAAACTCCTTACTCATTTACCAACTCGTCTATAAAGTCAAAGTGAAAGTTGGCAAGTTGAAGACAAAAGGGCTTGTTATGACAGACAAGATGGCACAAAACAGAAATTAGGACAAGCTGACAGGTTGAGAGAGAAAGGAGATTATTGCGAACTACAGGGTGGCACGAAACAGGACAGGAAAAGCTGCGTGGTTGAAGTGGAGTGTTAAATAGACGTGACGACACAAACTGGCAAGTCGGCTGGGAAACTGGATTATCATGCTAGATTGGGTGGCATAAAGCAGCGATGAATAAGCTGTCAGGTCGCAGGAAAAACAGGATTGTTAGGGCAGACTAGATGATACAAAACAGCAATTGAAAAATGAAAGCTGACAGGGTGAAGGAGAAATGGGATTGTTAGGATAAACACCGGAAGACTAGTTTTGAAAAAGCTGATTTTTTTCTGCGTTGTCGAATGAGCTGGATAAGGTTTGGTCGACAAAGGTTGTTAGGATAGACTGGAGGCAGTAAAGGAGGCTTGCTGACGGTAACTGAAAGTAAGTATGACACTAGTGTTACTACCACCACGATTGTCCCTATTGCTGCAAAAATAAACTGCTGCATATTGAATAACTAGATATAATCCAATTAAAAAAGACAGAAGGTAACATGAACGTACGTGAAAATCGGCATGTGGTATTCCCGGTCAAGTTCTTCAACTTTACCCCTCAACACGTCCGTGATGTCCAGAACTAAAAGAAAGCATTTTATAAATCAACTTTCATATAAAACACGCTCTGATTGGCTGAAAACGTGTGTAACATGAGAGTATGTGAGCTAGGTTTATTAGGGTTAATTGCTTTATAAGAAAAATATAAAATGCTTTTGTATGCAAAAAGCCCAATGTCAATTGGGAAGACACTCGATTTGATGAAAACCATTCCACTTCGTGGTATCATGATCTCCAAGCAATCAACCTACTGACTTCTGGCTCTTTCCCTTAGAAAACCTTTTCACATTCTTGAACGATTTTTCAGTGTGTTTTCTAAAGATGATTGAGATATGCTGAAGTTATTCCCACATGGAAACACCGGGCATTGTAACAGCGTACTTGTTGTTTAGGGAGGGACCCTTACGTTTGTTCAACATTCCTTCATCAAGTTTTCTTTCGCAAAATCCTCGTGCTTGAAACATCTGATTTTAAATTTTTTTCTGACAACCTTTTATCTCTTGTCAACGTTCTTGTAACCTTTTTAACAAACACTGCTGATGGTAGAATTACTATAACATAATATTGGTAACCAGCACCTTAAAGCGGAGGAAGTGCTCTGAAGGAAATATTTGCCTCCATATTTTACATCACTTTTCATCTTTTTGCGTAAAAGGTTCTGCATGTTATGCGCATGACCAAACCATTACCTACAGACTAAACAGACAGCCGCCTCAGCCAATCAAAAAGAGAAATGAATTATAAAATCACTTACTTGCACAACCGTATGGTCTTCTAAAACATGAAGATGAAACTTTCTTGGCTGACTGATCCGTTAACATCTTCCCTATAAATAGTACGTCACACCCGTTACTCTCATGACTATTGTAAAAACAGCACAAACTTCACATAAATAACTTGATATTTTCTGTGTTACTTAGAAAGCCATTCTGTAAAACTGGAAACAAACACACAAATGCTGTAAGAGAGGGGTCATTGACGTTTGCAATGCTGTGGTTTCCTGGCAATATCTTTTTCAGTAGTTCCGATCCTTAGTTACGGTATTGCAGTTTCATTAGTGCTGTGAAACGCTTACCATCTTGAATCTTAAGTCTTTCTTATTTCATTTCTTGCAAATACAAGTCTTGTTTCCCATTTTATGTCACACTAACAGTTTCAAAATAGTTTAAATGGAAAATTGCCTTGATCGTTTTAGCAGTTATGTTGTAAACATTTTCCTTGGTAGTTTTTTGGTGAATGTAAAACTCAGTAGTTCATTTATAGAACTGCAGTTATGAAACTTAACTTTGATAAACTACTGCTATTATAGCAATACAATTTTAGCAGCCAATCCAACACTCGAACTTCTTCCCGTTTTAAAACCACAAAGAATAAAAATACAGACAGTTTCGGTATTAGTTGTACATTGTCAAGTGTTCTTACCGACTCTGACGATCTGTGCAACAAGATAACATTCTCCAACAAGTTCCTTGCTTCCAAGATCCTGGTAAAACAAATTAATGGGAAACTGATCATAACAAACTGTAAAACTCTACACTGAAAAGCACTGTTCTGATATCATCTAATTAACACGCAGATAATACGGATGGCTTGTTGGAGGCGGTGTTTAAAATGGATTGCAGTTATTTGTTCTCTTGTAGATCATCTTTCACCACTTTGATCGAGTGGTGTGCGTCCTTGGAAGTATATAAAGCAAAGTGCATGTTTGTATTTAGCTCATCCCAATTCGGACAACTAAATCTTCCCAAATGTGTCCCATCTGAAGCAATTACTGATCATTCCTGTAAGGGAACTGCATTAAAAAATCACTATACTCTTACCAACCAAGTCGACACGTTACAAGCACTGTGAGCAGTAAGGAAGTGGACTACAAGTGACCAAGAACGTTTGTATATTAGTTTTATCTTTTCTATTAAATCCAGGTTTTATTAATTTTTTTTACTCTTACCCTCTGACTCACACTGCTTAACTTCACTTTCCCTCACCTCTCCTTATGACCAGCACACCTCACCACTCCACGCCTCGCTTTAACTCTACTCATCTTATCTGAAATCACCTCATCTCACTTCACCTCACATTCCCTCATGACATCTCACTTTTCCACACCTCAAATCACCTCATCTTTCCTTAAATTACCTTACCTCACCTCACCTCAACTCACACTCCCTCGTGGCACGTTACTTTCCCTCACCTCAAACCACTCTAAATCACTTCACCTTACCTCCCTTATCTCAGCTAAAATCACCCCATCTCACCTTCCTCAATTTAAACTTACTTCACCTCACCCCACTTTTTCTCCCCCGATCCTTCCCTCATCACATCTCACTTCATCTCGTCTCATCTCACCTCGTCTCACCTTCCCTCATCTCACCTCACTGTTTTAGGCTTACCTCGTGTACTCTTTCTAGAGCAACTGGACATGCGTTTTATAGACCAAATCTTAGAAAATCGGATGATGCAGTTCACACTTACAGTGAAAACTGCAGTTGAGTTGCTGATCTTCTGAAACTGGTCCATTTTCTGACTGCTGTCACTCTTGCTGATGGATACTAAGAATCTTTCACTGCAAAATATTTTATTAGGTTGGTCATTTCTTATCATCTTAATGTTATTGGCATTTGCCCAAGTTCAGCGCTTAAATCTGACTGTTGCCATGAAATAACTAACATTTGAGAAAGCAGGAAACAAGACTGTTTCCTTGTTAAATACTTTAGTTACTGTTCGAGGTGGAACTAAAATACCGTAACCCCGAAAACAAGCCTAGTGGGCTTAATCTCGAGAAGAATCCCATCTCCAAAAGAAGCCCCCTCTTGAGCTTGCGAGAGTAATCTCGAAAAGTTGCCCACCTAGTGAAGAAGTCGATGGGCTATTAAGACAATACATAGTGAGGTTCGTGTGTTTTTCGAGTATTATTGGACATTTGAATATACTTCTTCGTTGAAAAAGTGTGTAACGGTCTTGCTGATTGTTTTACAGAAGTCGATTTCAAACCTAGCAGTTTTCATCTTGAAAGAATCCTACCTCTTCCGTTTGGAAAAAAATCTCGAAAAGAAGGTAATCTCGAAAAAAGCCCATCCAAGGGCCTTGGGCGTCTTTTCGAGGTATGGTAAATCGTAGAAAGAAACCTTAACGTGTTATTATATAAACGTTTCCATTTTCATGGGAAATCTTAAAATGTTCGCTTTTAGACGTATGCAACAATGCACTCCCACCCGCTTTAGTTTCCTGTCGTATCAAACAGGCTGAAATGGAGGAGTACTAACAGTACTAACAGCTCTCAAAACAAAATAGTGCATGTTTAAAACGTATTTGGTTTTCTGCTGTCATTTTGTTGTAGTTTGTATTACACTCAGTTTTGTTAGACTTTGCTAGATTTCTGGCTTCTTTATGCTTTTTCACTGTTATACTGTAAAAAGTAAAACTATAATCAGTGTTCAATAAAAGTTGATAAAAAAAGATCTAGAGAAACTACCCAAATATGAAATTCTTGGCTATAGCAACCGTAAAGAGCCAACGTACCTGATAAACCTTCCTTCCCTGGCTTCATAAATAGAGAAAAACACCTCACAGCGCTCCTCCACATTGCACATAAAGTTGATCATGTTGAAATACAAATGATGAGTAACAGTGCTTCTCCTTGGTTTTACCTGCCGCTTTAATGACCCACGACCCTGCAGGAAGAAACCATAATTATAAAATAGCTCATGAGCTTTTTGGCCTTAAGAATAAAAAAACAATTTTTTTTAAGAATTTGCGGGAGCCTTACGAACAAAGCAACAAGAGTTAATCTTCCCAAGACTAAAAACAAGGTTTTCCCAAAAGTTTAGCTACAGTGGTTTCTACAGAAATTTTTGATGAATTTTGTGTTACATACCGTGAGATTCCCACTTGCTTCTGCAGTTTGGAGGTGCTGCAGAGTAAAACAAAATACATTTTAGCATCTTGCTCCATTTCCAAATAAAGATTTGTTTTCTTCTAAAGTACGATCAAGTTGTCCACACCTGTATTTCTATAGATCCACAAATAACTTCTCGTCCTCTTGCATCGTACAATGCAAAATCAAGTACCATATTTATTCATTAATGCCATATGGCATGGATTTGATAAGATCCCCTATTTTCCAATCTATTCTAGTGCGCAGTGACGTTTTAAAAACATGACAAGCTTTGATTGAATTCTGGTTGCTACCCCCTTAAGATAGCACTAATTTCCTCTCACGAACAAGTTGTGCTTACTTGTACTGTCATCCTCTAGCTTGCTTGTCGCCCTTCTCCACTGTACTGGGGAGTGTTTTTAGATAATTTTACCCTATTTGCTAATTTTTTAAAACTTGGATTCAACAAGATCCTCGTTTTTTTCAAATCTATTCGTGTGTTAGGTACTGTAAGCACGGCAAGGTGTGACTACAGCCTGGTTCCTTAATCTAGTCCATACATACTCCAATTAACCGTATTACAATAACCTAATAGGGCAAATGATTGTACCGACTAACCACGCTCAAACCAGTATCTTCACAACAGCCTTTTAACATATATGTGTGATTCCAATTAACAGATCAACTTTTAACCCTCTGTAGAAGAATGCTTTCTCTTGTGTGTAAATTACACAGTCTTTTGCTTACACTTTTTTCACATTTTCCAATTTTACTATAAGATCATCTTAACCTTTTTAAATGTAGGGGCTAGGTCTCAGTTGGGACGTGAGCTATGTTCCTTTCCCCTATCACACATAGTTTATTTTGGTTACGCACTTTTCCTTTCCTTTGTAATTTATGTGAAAAATTAACTAAACTAAACTAAACTAACGTAATCAAGATAAGAAATAGTAATTAGTAGAGATAGTCACTGGGTGTGAGAACCCCAGAACAGAACGTGTTTTGTTGTGTTAAACGGATTACTTCCGGTTCTCGTTTTTGTTTAGATTGATTGACAGCGCTCATTTACATGTGCGTTGTGCCTGTAATTTGAGAGTA
>JAOBRG010383262.1:0-11026 GCA_027574985.1 Umimayanthus nakama | reverse complement strand
CGTCACATTTTTAAATACCCCAATACTTGGCTGTGTTCAACGCCGAAGTAAAAAAATTGAGCGCTGAAAGTACGACTTTGACTGCCTGCTATACAGGCTAATTTCTTCTATGTGCAATGTTTTTGTTCTACTTAAGAATTTCAAAACATGGAAAGTGAACATTACACAGCAACTGCTGTAATGAGGAACTTTAAGCAGCTTGGACGGGAACGTCAACGAAGACGGCTACTGAATTTTTAACCTAAACCTTCCGTTTTTCTTTTTCTTGTTTGTATAACTCATGCGTTTCTGTTTTGTCTAAAGGTGTGTTAACATGAAAAATTAGAAGCTTTGTTTTTAAAGCTGCATGCAGATTAAGATGATCCGTACTTCAACGCTCACGTTCTCTACAAAACTTGAGAATTAAAGTTTTCACGTTCAGATTCTAAAGACGATGGCGGAAAATGGCCAGGTGGTTGGATTTAAACACGTTGTTTTGCAAAGTTCTCGTTGACGCTCCCGTCCTCGTTGCTTAAGCTCTGTATCAAATGTCAGTTGCTACGTGGATATGTCTATTGTATACAAACCAGATCGTGGTCTCGTCCAGGTAGTGGTCCTGTTGGAATGGTCAATATAATATACTCGCCCATGGGAATCCACTCCCCTTTCCCAGTCTGTCAATGAAAACAACACCGAGTTAGGTAACGAGTACTGAAGGAAAATCTCTAGAGGAGTGTAGCTGGGATGCTAAGGGGCGTAAATAAACATACCTCAGGAATACTTATATAGAAAATAGAACAAATGGCTAAGTGTTTAATGTTAAAATCGTTACAATCCAAACGCTTTCAACATAAATTTCATTACCACTACCCTGACGGCGGGCGGTTTTAAACAATTTTTACCATACTTTTTCTCTGTTCAAAAGGGCTTGATAAATAAAAAAAACCAGTTAGAATAATGTAGGTGGACGTTTGTCCGAGCCCCTCTCACTAAATCCTGGATCCGCCCGTCACAGCAAATATGTTGCCTTTTATTTTAATATATCAGATTTAGCGATTTTTTATTATTATAGATGACATGAAATAGTTCAATGATTATTTCCGCCGATTTATCATCATCATACAAAGATTTTCTCTGCAGTTACTATATGCATCCTCAAGGTGTGTGTAAACCAGACCTATTCGATTAAAATTTTAAACATGCTTTCCACTGTTCAGTGAATACCATCCAGTCTCTTACTTTAAGCATTTCTGTTTAGTTACTGGTACCAACTCCCCACTGCAAAAAAAACTGTTCAGTGACCAATGTGCATCCCTCACTCAAAACACATTTGTTCAATGACAAACACTCTCACACACATGTATTATCAACTTACTTGGTGGCAGAGGTTCATTGTTATTGTCCAGATTTTGCTGCGATTGCTGCGGACTATGCTGCTGTTCATCCTGTATCTGCATGTGTACTGGATGGGTCCGTTGGCGATGACGTGAACTTCTACGTGGTCGCACTCGCTGATTGCTCTCATCTGCCAACTCACTACTTTCCGGCCTGATTCGCCTGTGACCACGAGCTTCGGCCTCAACAGGATGTGCACTAGCTTCTATTATATTAACATGTTCAGGGTGTGAACCAGTTGTCTGTGTAACTTGTGCAGTTCTTACATAAGACTTCAACAGTGACGAAATAGTATCCCGTGAAGGATTTGGTGTTCCCTTTTTTCTACTGTTGTTCTTTGCACTGGGACTTGAGGGCACAGCCTTGGCATAAATCACACCTGCCTCATCCGTACTGCCCCTCGGTAATGAGCTTAAAGACTCAGACTCGGAAGAGGAAGACACCAAGTCAGCGCCTACTGGTAAAGTGTTTGATCTTCTCTTTCCCCCCGTTTCCGGAACAACTGACATTGCCGCCATTCCTTCACCTAGTCTTTCAGTAGCAGAAGATGCGCCTCGTGATACTAATACGGGCCGTGCAACAACAGTCGATGAAGTTGCTTCTCTCCCAGACAAAGCTGCTGCCATTGGGTCATCATCAACCAATAAAGTTGGTGACATTATTGGAGTAACGGCAGCAGATGTTGAAGGCAAAGCCGCAGCGACAACAACTGAAGAATCATCTGATGCAACAGCCTCTGCTACAAGTACTGGATCTGAGGCAGAACCTGCAGTGGACACACTTGATGTCACACTCGCAACTGTTCTGGTTGGGAGTGACCCTCGCCTTGCAACTGGCGTGTGAGGCGAGGCTCCCTGTAAACTTCCAACACGTGTTTGTTGCCTGTGAGCTTCTGATCCATTTTCAATTGCCAACCTTGAACGTTCTCTTTGTCTTCCTCTTTCTGATTTCCTTGACTTTGGAGAAGAGCGCTGAGGTTCACTTTTGGATCGGGAAATACGTTTTGACGCTTGTGGAGATCTGTCTTGCTGTGAATTTACATCAACACCCGAGGTGGATTGTGAACTGAGTGACAAAGATGATGAGCCACTAGAGCTTGCACTGGTTGATGCTGTACCGGGTGAGGTTGCAGATACGCTGTGTAAGGAGGCCACGTCTAAGCACATGGGCTCTCCTTCTTCTATCGATAATGACTCACGAGAAACTGTTGCAGGGTTATGAGGGCTCGCTTGTCTTGGAACACTGATTCTGGACTGTGAAGTTCTTTGTTCATTTTCAATTGCTGGCTGATTCTCACCAACGACTTGCTCAACTGTTTCAATAAGAGATGCAACTGGTTCTTGAGGAGGGTTGCTCGTTTCAGCCACATTGTTCGGAATACCTAATAAGTCAGGCCTTGCAGTATTAGCACTTCTCACAGACAAGTCTGCATCAGAACTACAAGTAACAGTTAAATTGTTAGCATCACTGGTACTTGAAACCATTAAAGTGGATGCAACTGAAGGCCCACGAACGCATTGGGGTTCTGGCTGAAATACTGTTGAAGAGATTCTCTCAGGGAGGGGAGAGAGTGTTGATCTGACATCTCCTTCCCCTGGGAGTGGTGGACTGTCAGTTCGTTGAAAAATAAGCTGATCAGAATCAGCCATAACTTCATCGAGTATCTGCAAAGCTTCTTCTTGACTGCCCGAAACATTCTGCTCATCCTGATTACTATACAATGACAGGTTTCTTGGTGAAGCTTCGAATGTGCTTTCCTCACTATTCGAGAGACTATCCAGTTCAGCGGTGTCCATACTTTCTTGTGGTTCTGTTTCAAGACTTTCTTCAGTCTCTTCAGTTTCTAAATCGTCCACAATGCTCTCTTCCATTTCTGCTTCATCGTTTGCTTCCTGCTCATGTACAACTTCACTTTCTTCAAGAATTCTTAAAGGTGAGTCCTCTGTAAGTTCAATGCTTCCAACACTTTCTCGCTGTGTTTGCTGGTATTGTGTACTTTGCTGGTCACTACTACCTGTTGTTTCCATAGCAACAATAGTACCATCTCCCTCAGCAGCACCATCAACAATGTCATCTCTCCCGTGTCCATTTAATATACTATTTGATGCTGCTTGTTCTTGTTCAACTTGTGCAGAATTACCTTCATTATCACCAGCGGCACTTTCACCTTGATCTACACTCACTGCAAAATCGTTTTCAAGATTTCTCCCACCAGAACCATTCTGTTGTTGTCGTAACTCGAAAGTGTGATTGTTATACGGGGATCTCACAACGTCGTCATCCAGGGGAACAAAGTCTTCTCCATAGAAATCTGAGAATGGTCTCACTTCTCTAGGTTGTAAGCTCCGCCTGCAAGCTGCATGATGCATTGCACCTCGGTCTATTGTTTCAAATGGGGAGAGTGGTGACGGGGTGTTGGCAGATGGATAGCTTGATCGTGAATTTAAGTCTAATGGCTGAAGAATGTTTGGAGCGGATGAAGCAAGGTCTGGGTTTAATGGTGTCAAGTTTGCTTGGTGTACAACAACTGCAGAAATGTTTTCCTGCTGATAATCTGCGTTTTCACCTGCAAAGCGAGAAAAATTTATGCAAGTGATTGGGTTAGACTTAACTCAGGGCGGGGGTGATTGGGATGAAGATAATGGGGGTGGAGTGGGCAGGATAACGGATTACCAGAGGGATGGGGTGATTGGGATGAAGGTAATGGGGGTGGAGTGGGGCAGGTTAAGGGATTACCAGAGGGAGGGGTTGATGGAGGGGTTGATGGAGATGAAGGTAATGGGGGTGGAGTTGGGCAGGATAAATGATTACTAGTGGGAGGAGGTGATGGAGATGAAGGTAATGGGGGTAGAGTGGGGGGGGGGGATAAAGAATAACTAGGGGAAGAACTTTTGTTTACATTTATAAAGTAGCTGAAAGTACATGTGTATTGCTGTTTCAAATTTTCTGCCTTTTCATACTTTTACCACTCTTTATGTAATATTACTAACAGGTGTTTGAAACCTTTTCAAATACCATTTAATGGGTCTATCACTTTATTTAGCACAATTAAAACCTATGCAAAATATAAAAGAAATGCAACAAAAGACTGCAAAAACGAAACTAAAACTATAATTAAAGATTATGTGCTGGCGAACACATGCATAGAGTGAAACTGAGGGACATTGTAACAAAGTGGTAATCTTCAGCCAAACATACAGTGTCATCTGATAAAGTGATCAAATATTTTACTAAGTTATTCTGGGATTCTGCTACCAACTCTTATTACATATATTAAATTTAATTGCTTTTGTTGTTGTATTTGTTATCAACACAATTAGAATCCTTACTGTGAAACTATTACAGTTATTAATAATATACAGACTGATGTAAGATATCATAGAATTTACCTTGTGGTTGTGGATTTGCAGTCCCGCTGCTATGACCAAGGGAATTGACTGTTAAAGAAATTGTCCCTTGGACTCTGTCAGTTGGTGTTCTTTTACCAAGGGGCTTGCTTACTGCCTCAGCTCTGAAAATGAAAAAGAAACCACTCCTTGTCACACATACCAGCAGAAGACAAGCTCACATCAAGATAACTTTATTTAAACTGCAATAAATACCTAAAAATAATCACGTACTTGCTCGTATCTTGTATACTGTATTCTGCACCTGATATTCTTTACAAAGTATAATAGTTTTGTAGGCAGGTGAACACTATAGGAGGTTTAGGTCAGATCTGCATAATTTCTTCAGGTCTTACAAGTCTTTTGATATTCTATGATTTCACATAATATTAACAAACAGGATAAAATTCATGAGTGAGTCTCAAGCTTCAACAAAGGGTTATTGTCGTTTTTGATCTATATCAAGTTAGTTCCATGTGTGTGTTTACACCAAAAAGTCTCGATTTTACAATAAAGGCAATCAACCCACCTCTCACTTCCACAGTCAAAGATATCACTCATTGGAATGATAAGTTTCCCAAGAAACCGACTGAATGCTGGCCGTGTGCCAGAGAACTTGTTCCTCACTTCAATCTCCAGCTGATCATCAGCCGCACCAAGAAATACAAATTCCTAGTGGGTAAATTAAAACAACACAGTTAAAACTATGGTCTTAATCATGACCAGGTACAGGTAGTATAAATATTTACAATAATACATTTTAGAAAAATAAAATAATTAAAGATTGACCGTGTACACAAGTTTCTGCCTCTTCTAGTTTAATTCTTCTTGCCAATAGGCAAAATAACTTATGATTATTGCTATAAAGACAGGGGTTTAATTTCTCTGATCAAGCAAAAACTACAAACCTCATTTGCCCAAACAGGATTAATGGTACCAGGTTGAGATGATGTCTTGGCTATCTGACCGTGGTACTGTTTCCAAGACCGCCGATGTCGTCTTGTTGGCATAATGGATAATTTAACATAAGGACTGGGTTTACCAAAGATGTTCTTCTTCAGGCCATGGGCATTCAAACCAGAAACTGAAAATTCCAGGAGGGGGGCATCAGCTGCATGGGAGCCTCTCCGCCCACTTCCAGGCTGCGCCTGAAAGATTATGGAGAATGATAAATATATCAAAGGTATCAAAACATTTATTAATATCAAGCAGTAGGACTACAGTTTTGGTTGGAAACACATTAAATTGGGTTCCATGCCCAAGGCTCAAGGGAACTCATCAACAACCATTTTTTCACAGGGGTGAGACCACGATCTTTCAATTTGGCAGTACACTCTAAAATGCTTTATATTTGAACATTATTTTGCTCAACTTTGTCTAGTAATTGCTTAATATTTTTCCGTGCAGATGGGTGTGTATTCATTACTCCAGGCTGGAAGGCTACCAATTCAAGGTTCTGCCTCTGTTTTTTGTTGTTGTTGTTATTTCTATTTTTTTCCAAAATCTTGAATTTTGCTCAGTCACAAAGATTCGTTTCCCAGTCATTTGAGGTGTCCCATTAAGCTTGCAACAACTTAACACTGACGTGCCGCACACCTACGTAAGTCTACAATAACAATGTATTTAGTGTATAATACAATTTGAAATCAAAAATGGTGAATTTGGAGAAAGAAAAAGACATAGTTATCAACAGTGTTGTCTTAGAGTTTTATTCCTTTATAATATACAACCATTTTCTGGTTCCCTTCTTGGTAGTTGTGTTTCCTTAATCACTCATGAGGAACAGAAAGAGTCTGCCCCCAATCTAATTTTGTCAGGAATTGAGATACAATCCATTATGACTGATTACTTTCATGGCCTGAGGATGTTTAGAGCTGATAGCCCAAAATGTTTTGTCAGTAGACAATTTTTTTGTATGATCTACTACCCAAAACATCTGTCCACGTTTTAGATTCAAGTCTAAACAAAACGAAGTAGTGTATCCTTAGACATGACACTGCTAATTTGAAATGGTAGAGGAGCAAGGGTCAAGCTCGTTATGAGTCACATCGCATGCATTACATGTCTTGGTAGGGCACAGTGATTAAGGCATTAGCATAACTTTTTTTCTTTGTATCTTTTCATTTTAAAACTTAACACCTATGGGCCATGAGCTTTTTTTTTTAAAAAAACCTCTTGTTTAATATTTTATTCAGATGTAATTGTGTTGTAGGTGCTATTTAAAATTATGATACACAACAATAACGCAGAGTGTGATAACTGTCAAATATTCTTGCAGCGTAATGTTCATAATGTACACATTTTAATATTAAGTAAATATTTTGACAGCTGCAGTTCTAGATATCGTTTTATTTGTTAATCTAAAGTTACGTACCTCAAGGTATGGATTGTAAATGTAGAGAGTCTCGCTGATTGCTCTGACAGATTGAGTTCTAGCTTGAACATATTTGAAGATACACTTGCTTTCCGCTAAAACAAACACACAGACAGTGAGAGAATGTGACTAACAAATTCAGTACTAGTTCAGTACAGGATGTAGCAACAAAATGATTGAACATTCATGATCAAAAGCGCGCCATTGCCTTGGAGCACAACACACACTGATTTGCTATTAAATTGCA
This sequence comes from Umimayanthus nakama, assembly GCA_027574985.1. Lineage (NCBI taxonomy): Eukaryota > Metazoa > Cnidaria > Anthozoa > Zoantharia > Parazoanthidae > Umimayanthus > Umimayanthus nakama. The sequence goes on along the minus strand of JAOBRG010383262.1, from coordinate 3,645 downwards.
TGTTACCTTATCAGTAATTTATTGAACAATCATGTACTTTCAATCATTCACTGCTGTTCCCATCTTAGCTTTTCTAATCTCACTAGGTATGACTTTGCTGTGAATGATTTTATCATTCGCAGTTTTACTTTTTTATGAGTCAATCTCCCAAAACCACTCATGAATATTAAATATAATATCCAAAGACGAAATCATGAGATCAGTTTCTTGGCAAAAAAGAAATACATATTATTTAAGTATCATTAAATAAATAATATGTATTTACCCTCCCAAAAGTTGGAACCTTTGGGTAAAGCCCACTTGATGGCACCTCTTCTTGCCCCAGTGATGCCGCGCTGCTTACTGTCAATGTAGTTGGTCAGCGACGTTGGAACATCTGTAAATTTATCAACCAAAGTACAAAGTTCAATCGCAAAGCTAGTAAATGTAAAACAAACTAGCAAATGGATATTGAGTTGCAAAGAATAAAATTTTATATAGCGATACAACGATTGTAATCACAGGCTGTAGTGTTTCTAGCATGTGTCAACACCAAACTACATCCTTTCAGTGAAAATCACAAGCTCTAAATAGACATTGTATACTTAAACAATGGCAGTACAGTGCAGGAATATATTCATGAGTCAGTATAATTCGCAAGGAAGCATTTTTAAACAGTTCAGGTAATAAAAAATCAAGTGAAATCTGATGAGCTTTTAAAGCTTTGAGGACATAACTTGCCTTCACGTGTTAAATATAGTAAAAAATTATTATATAAAATTGTTAGTCACAAATTCTTGTTACTAACATGTACACTGTACTTCACCTAGAAAAGAGACTTAAAACAAACTTGAATTCGAGACGTAATATAATGGCCTGAAAACACAAAATGCCAAAGGACATTTGAATCAAGAGCTGTGTTTTGAAAACCAATGCACAAAGTTGTATTGACTTGCTTACCACTATAGTCAATAAAAACTGTACACTGCTTGAGTTTGACAAGCCATAAACTTGAATATAAAACATTTTAGTGCCGCTAGCGGTCAAGTGTCACCAGAAATATATCCTGCTCTTCTTTGATATTCTCAATGTATATTTAGTTCATGAGGATTCAGTAAAACATTAGTTAAATTATCTTTTTCTCGCTGTTCATCTATATTACATATATTCTGCAATCTAACACCTGGTGCCAATCATTAATCTCTCAAACATGATAAATAACCATACTGCAACAGCATCAATACAATACAGCTAACAAACATTTTCAAATAAAATTTTAAAAAGTCATTTTATTTGATTAGATCTACCACAATAGTTTATTAATTTGTTTACTTTTCTGGCCTGGTTGGAGGAAAGTGCTCTGTTCAAAAAACAAAGTAATCTTTTCATCTTCTAGTAAGCTTAAAACAAGGCAGATGTGTCTATCAGCATGACTTCCAAAATTTAATTCTATCACACAATTCACCAAACAAAAAGACAGGTGGCTTTAGCTCTAGTTGTCATACTTGAGTTACTAAAAAATGAGAATCGATCTACTAACTGAGTACTTGTTGTGTTGTACAGTAGTACAAAGTACAAACTTTTAAATTTTGGACTGAGACAGCTTTTGAAAATGGTTCATTTTTTGAAAGCATTCCTTCATAAAATCACATTTTGTACCTCAGGTTTTTAAGTCATAAAAAGTTAATCCAAAGCATTAATACTTCTTACATCCCATTTACACAAACGCTTAAACATGTTTTAATGTTGTTTTTAACTAAACAGGTTCAAAAATCATTTTCACGCAGCGGAAGACTTTCAGCCTAAAATTAAAAGCAAAAAATAATTAGTTTTGAAAATAGCCACCCGATTTAGATTCAATTCTGAAGATTTTTATACTTGCTATTTACCTGCACAAGAACTAGCAACCCAAAAGAGTGAGTTTAGTTAAACATTTTTGAGTTTCAATCCACGATTTGGAAATTTCAGAGTCTCCACTCCTCCTGGTACAGACAGAAAGGCCTGAATGAAGTTTTTTGCATTACTGTAAATATGCATCTTACTTACTTATACAGATATTAGATTTAAAATCTATTTTTAAACAAGATTGCTATACCAGTAAGTTATTCTTTTGCAAAATCATTGAAGTGCAAATTTTCAGCATTTTCTGAAAGCCCTGAAACTCAGCAAAAACAATAACTTAGTTTGATACCTCAACAAAATAATATTTGAAAAGTTGTTGGTGTTTCAAAAGGGTAACACCATATGAAGATACAGTCTACGTTGTCATAAAAGTGCTCAATGCTGTGGAAATACGTGTTTAGTTTGTGTGCAAAAAACTAACAGACAAGTATAAAATAATTACAAAATCTTACAGAGATCATTTATAAACACAAATTAAAAATTCCTTAAGATATAGAACGTACAATTTCTAATAAACTACAATTATCTATTTAAGAACATTAAAAAAGTAAAAATTTAAGAAAACATTGCAACAAATGACACCCTGAAATTCTTCCATAATCTTGTTCTCAAATAAATTTTAGTAAAAGTCACCAAATTTGGCACAATTGACTGAAACAACGTAGACTGTATCTTCATATGGTGTAACCCTTTTGAAAATAAGACTGAAAGAAAAGTGATAGACACATAATTATACATTTTAGCTTAAAACTTCATAATTATTTTTCACCTAATTGAAATCAACTATTTTCAAAGGCACAGTTTCACTACTGGTTCTTCTGTAAACTTGTTTTTAGCCATTGTTTGTTTCTACCATACATGGTCTATAATTATGGCAAATAATTTAATTTTGCTTAATAGTCTATCTAACCAAATATTGTTAACAACCTGCATATTATGCATGTTAAATACTGCAATTACTAGAAAAAAGGCCATATAATAAAATACTTTTAAGTATTAAGTTAAGTTTAACCAAAACACTGGGACTTTAACCCTATTCAGACTTTGGGGGAAGGGGGGGGGGCTTAAAGTGCCTGTGCCAGTTTCAACTTTTGAAAACTTCCCTGATATTTAAGTAATACCAGCCAAATTTGGTGAATTTTACTAAAATTTATTTGAGAACAAGATTATGGAAGAATTTCAGGGTGCCTCTTGTTTCCATGTTTTCTTTTAAAATTTTTACTTTTTCATGTTTTTCTCCATAAGTCAACAAAGTTTTTAAAACAATTGCAAATTCTTAGTCTCAAATTCACTTAATCAATGACTTTGTTTTTTTCAATTTCAAGCTTTTTCTGGTTGAATTGCATTTCGAAATGTTTCAAACAGAGATAAAAACAGTTTAGTAACAATAATAACTTACATTAAAGATAATAAGTTTCAGCAAAATATCAATGTTCTAGTTTATAAGCTAACATGTAGTTTGAACATTGAACTTTTGCTAGTAGTATGAGCTTTGCATTACCAAATTTCTTTTAAAAAAATGTTTTTGGTAGTAAAACACGGTTTTCTTTTCATTTTGTAATATTTTTTTGTTGTTTTTCAAGTCAGAAACCTCTTTCAGCTATGCTTCTTGACAGTAATGATGTAACTGTGACATCATATGATGTCATATCACTGATTACAAGGTGGAAGTTAAACAGATTTGTTCTATGATTTGTCAATTGTGAAGTATCAATAGCTTTAATTGCAAAAAAGTTACTGATGGAGGTTCAAAGAGCCCCCCCC
>JAOBRG010383251.1:0-11026 GCA_027574985.1 Umimayanthus nakama | reverse complement strand
TTCAATTAGCCCTTATGGTTACCACAGGTGGCCTCCACTTATTCTTAAGGATTTTGAGTGTATTATTGTAAAACATATAATGTAAACTAAAGTGTAAATAAATGTATAGTTGTTGTTGTTGTAAACTCTCACTAACCTACTCCCAGGTAACAATACGTCAGAACAGCTGTTTCCTTGGAGGTCAGCCTAGTCCAATCATCAGCAACCTACAGCCATGGACACAACACCAAAATTCTTTCATATGTACACTATAACAAGTCAATTTCATACATGTATGTCTACATTGTATGATCAGTATTGGCATTTCTAACACTAGAAGACAATCGAACAAGTAACCTGGATGGACAAATCGTCTGAGGATTTGGTAGACTGATGTGAATTTAAGACAGTCACGATTACAAGTAGCTCTTTTTCATTTTGGTTTTCTTTTTCAAACAAATCATCTGAGCGGACAAATCGTGTGACAATTTGGTGGACTGATGGAGTTCAAACGACCATAATTAGCTCTTTTTGTTTTCTTCATTCGATCCTTTCTTTCAGCTTTCTTCCCTTCCGCTATGTTGAATGTCCAGGAAAATTTCTCAAAATTAATCATTCTCAAGCGACAGGCAAATTACCCATTTGTTCCATCTAAATGTAAGTTTCAGGTCGTACTTTGGAAAACATGTTTTATCTGGATGGACAAATCATCTTCTAAAAATCATCCTTAATCACAGACAGACGGACAAACTCGGATGAACAAAAAAATCCATTTGTCGTATCAGATGATATATACGTCTGAGAAAATATAATCGTCCAGGTGTTTTGTTCATCTTGTCCGTCTTCTAGCTAGTGTGAAAGTGGCTATTAATTCATACAAGTGAAGTGCACCATAGGTTGTTAGTAACACTTGTTATAGCTTAATGAAAATGCTATTTTCGGTTGTTCTGTTTAGTTAGTAATGGTGCTGAGTCCAGACCAATATTTCATTCTCAGAATCAGCAATCCAATTTTTTCTAAAAAAATCCCAGAAATTAAAGTAAAAACAATTTTAACAAAACTTTCAGCAGTTTGGTCACCAGCCTGCACGTATGCACTTTGGTCTATTCTTTGTAAAGAATCTTAGTTTTGGTTCAGTAGTGATAACAATTATTATAGAAAAATTAACAAGTTAAAATCAGTTATCTAATCTATAACTTATGCAAAATCAATTAATTAATGCATTTATAACTTCATTAAAGTATGAATTGTTAAACAACATAAATGAATACTGACAAACATTCTTTCTGTTTTATTCTTCAATGCTATTCTTTAAACCAAGCAACAAGTACCATAATGTCAATAACATTTCTTTTTTGAAAAAAAAATAAAACTTTTCAAAAGTTTAAATTATTTTGTCTGAATTGAAGTAGCTGGGTACTGATCCTTGTACTATAACGGGCAACTTTTAACAACTGCCGTGCTTCCAAGTGTCAATAGATCTGATTTGTCCAATGTAAAATGTCTTTAGTTTACCTAGGTTAATTACTACACTCTTATTAATTGCCACATGTATTAATTTCTTTATGTTACCTTGATTGTTCTGTATATGAGGTATGCTGGTTCAATACTTGAGAAGATAACAAATACCCAGGCAAGCAGTTTCACTTCTCTGCGCATCTGTTGAACATGAATATGAGATAGCAAATGACTGTATTACTGTTAATTTACTGTGAATGAAAACTTTAGCAACAAACTTTACAATTTTATGGAGTTCACATTATTATACTGCAAAAGCCAGTGTTTACATAAACCTAAATACAAGATAAGAATATTCATTTATAAGAGATCTTAAATTAAAATTGTTTTTAAGAAACACCTGTGGACATGTATTAAGCTTTTTGAATAACCTATTTTAAACGAGATTTTTTGTCTAGTACATTTTTTCTAGGAAAGAGACTTCAAGAGCCTTATTATTCTAGTTTATATAATAACAAGTAGTTTCAACCAGATGTATATGTGTACTAATGGTAACACAGTATAACTGTTTACATAACATTGTACTTAAGTCAAACAAACTACAATAAATTTATCATTAATTTTAAACACTTTTAATTATTCAGCTTATAATGAAGTCCTGACCTACATACGCCATGTCTATACAACATGACGACCCATCTTCCCCGAGTCTTCATCATATTTATCTCTTGATCAATGTAGCTTGGGCAATCCAGCCTAACAAAGATTTCACATTCTTTCAAGGTGCAACAGTGCAAACTATTGTATGTACTACTGTACATTCCCATATAAACTTTTCTGCATAAACCTGCATCAAAAATTAAAGTTTTGGCAGCCCAACAAAAGACAGTATTCTATGACCCATGTGGATGCCCAAAAGCTCAGGAAGTGGTGAGAATCTCAGAGTTGGCACTATAATAATCCTACATGTATTTCTATAAAAAAAATTATAAATGGCTTCACAAAATTTGCTGTTTTGACTGAAAGCTAGCCTGTATCCAATCTATAAGAACAACAGCTCTAGGGCCCACACTGTCAGTGAACCCTACACAAGAATGACTTTGAATTTCCCATCACTGTACATTGTTTTTACTTGTACTGCAATAAGTCTAATCTGCCTGGAGAACATGCCTAATGTAGCTAGTGAGACCTACCGTACTCAAAATTGATTCCTGTACATCAGTAAACAACTTTGCTTTTAACTTAGGGCTCCCTGTGCAAGTTGTAAGGGTGCTATTAGGTTGTTTCATCAATGTATGTGCCGGGTCTAACTGCAGAAACACCTTGCATAGGGAGCCCTACGTATTTTGCGACCTAGGAATGACTTTCAAGTCATGTTCACTCTTCACAATTGTACTTACTGCAATCCAACCTACATGTATGTACAGTCATGTAATTTCGCCCACAGAACTTGCACAAGGAGCCCTATATACATTATGCTATCCAAGATTGGTCAACTTCCTAGCCATGTTCACTCTTCACTATTGTACTTACTGCAACCCAATCTAATATCACCCACAGAACTTGCACAGGGAGCCCTATATACATTACATGATTGTATGCTACTCAAGAATAACTTCCTTGTCATGTTCACTCTTTACAATTAAACTTACAGTAACCCAACCAAATATCACCCACAGAACTTGCACAGGGAGCCCATAGATATACATTACATGATTGTACATGCTATCCAGGACTGACTTCCTAGGGCTCCATGTTTACTCTTCACACTTGTAGTTACAGCAATTAATCCAACTTAATATCATCCACAGAACTTGAACAGGGAGCCCTATATTGCACACAATTATTATGCTACCAAAGAATGACTTCCTAGTCATGTTCATTCAAGATTCATGATTGTACTTACTGCAATCCAACTTAATATCGCCCACAGAACTTGCACAGGGAGCCCAACTCCAAGAATGATCTTCTCAGTCAAACTTAGACTTGTAGGATTATCTATTACCAATACAACAAGCGTCACCTGAAGTTGGTCAAAATATTCACACTGAGTACAGGTACAATATTATGCTGTAGTTAATTCTTGCTTTCAGTATAATGTTAATTTTAAATAGTTATTTTTTTTCTAACTTGTTAATTTTCATCCTTTTGGTACAAAAGAAAACATCTGAGATATCTATGTGCTGTACATACCGCAAGCTGTAGATCAAATTTTAATAGCATTGAAAATCTTCCTGCTTCTCTGTACATTCCTGAAAATGACATAATATATTTTAGACAGCTGTACTTATTGTTTGGCAAGTACAGACGGTGCCGTAAAATAGGCTATATTTGTTTACGCCCTTGGGGAATCATGAGGCAATTTAAGTGTATTATTGAAAACAGATTACGACATTTTATTGTCAAAAAAATTTGGACTGACAGCATTTGCCTACATGTAACACTAGACACACAAACTATAAATAACAATTGTTCTACGAGACTGCTGCACTGAATATTGTAGCTGATAAACAACAGATGAGCCTGGAGAGGGGAGAGGGGAGGGGACCCAGCACCCCCTTTTGGCGGAATATTAATTTTGCAAAAGATTGATAAGAAAATTATATTTTCAATGAGCATTCAAAAGCCATTTTAATGGAGTTACGTTTGAGCCCCCTGTTTCTAGACTTTTATAGCTTCTTAGACTCCTCTTTAAAAATTTCTTGATCCGCCTTTGAGAATCTCCTTTAACATAACCAATTGAGCACTACAGCTGTAGCTACTGCTGACACATTCTTATTGTCACACAACTACAATCTCATTTAGTTTTAATTGATAATAACGGCCTACTAGAACCAAGAACTGTGCCACTACACAGTTGTAACCCTATCCCACAGTAAATGGCTCGAAAACTGTACCTTCAAACCAAGCAAAATATTACCGTACTAGCCAGTATATAATTATTATATAAGTCATAGAACTCTCTCCCCAAGGGTTTTGATCAGGTAGCTTTAGGAGATCCACTTACAAAGCACACTCAATTGCAAGACGGTTAGTATGTACATGTATAGTATTGCAGAGCTACCTGGCGATACATACTTTGTAACTCCATTGCTGCTCCTACAGTTCTGAATTCCAAATAGCCAAACTCCGCACCAACTCTCCACCCAAAATAAATATTTATTGGAGCTAAACAGAGGAAAACACCAAAACGGGCCTGAAGAGCAACAAAATTAAATTTTAATTTGCTGTTTCCCCTTTTAATACATTTATACAGTATGCATTTATTTTCTCTATCTAATTTTGCTTGAAGCTGTGTGAAAATGAAAAGTTAGAAATTGTGTCAAGAGTCTTACCCATTTGATGGCAGTCCTATGTGAGTTAACTCCCAGATCAACCACAATGTAGCAAAATAACACTATTATGGCCACAATGTAAGCATACAGTTCATACTCTCTTTCTCTCAAGACTCCGTGGATGGCATAGTACAGGCACCAAACTGTGGAAAAGAAAACAAAATATCTGTACCTAGACTTGCATAATATAAACTTACTGTCTCTTTTAAAATTCTTATCAATATCGAACTTCTATATACAGTATAACTTCACTTTCAGACTACAAGTATTTTACGCTGGCTGTTTTTATTTTTTTGCCATGTGGTCACAAACTTTTTGAGCCCCTCTTCCCTTTACCACCTGAATATTGCATACACTGTAGTACGCCACTCCAGTAGCTAGGCACAGATCAATCCACCAACTGTCAATCACAGTCAATCACATTCGATCATGGTCGTGACTACGCTCGATCAACCAAGGAGCCACTGAGCTATATTTCCTATGACTACTATTCGTTCTCTACATGTAAATGCTCCAACCAAAATATGCGCAGGCTTTGTTTATATTTTAGAGCCTTGATACTGCATTAGTTATGACTATGCATCATTCTCTAAATGCCCAATATAAAACTAGCTTCCAGATAAAACAAATGTAGAATATGATTGTTCATACCTGTATTTTAGAAACTCGAAACTGCATTTGCTACGATCTGTCATGGTCATATCATAGTCAAGCACACTTGATCTTACTCGACTATAATAGACCATGCTTGACCATTATGGTCTTGCTTTTGATACCTTATGCCAGACTGATTGGCTGTTCTTGCCTGACCTTGGTTGGTCATCCGATGGACGACTTGATCGATCAGCAATCAGTAAAAACTCAAGCTCCTCTCGAGTAGCTATTTGGATCAGTTTTTGTTCACCTCTGACTTTATTGAATTCATAATAATTAATAAAAATTCGATGGACTGAGATATTGAAATGACTATTATTTAGATCTTCAAAACCTGAGTGAAAAAATTTTGACTGTGTTCCTGTGATCACTTGAACTGATTCAAATTCAGTAAAATTAAAGTTGTGACTCCACCTCACCCCCCCCCGGCCCTCTCACTTCCCCCATTAAAATGACAACTATCACATAACTGTATACATTGTATCTGTACTGTGCTTTAGTTTATTGGCTGTTTGAAGTAATATGATCCATTTTAATTTTCCAGGTTTTACTGGTTTTCAAGTTATATACAGGTTACACTGTACCAATAATTATGAATCATGTACTAAGGCACTTGGCTTGTAAAACATATTTCTTACCTGCATTTATCAGCAAAATTATTGCAAAAGTATAATCTGATGTATTCTTGTCCAACTCAATGAGTCTATCTATTGTAAGTGCAACTGCCACCAATGTGTTCAGTGAAGAAATTGTTATAAAGATCAACTCATCTCTATCAAGACGTGCAAATGTTTTCATCTGAAAGAGAGAAAGCAGAGCTTCAATAACAAGTTAGGCTAAAATCAGATGTCCAATTTTACGTAAGACTACAGAGTGAGGTCTGTACAGTATATACAAAAGAAATTTAGAGGTGGTTTCTGAAAATGGGAAAAAAAATCTTGAACAGTATTAGCACAGTTAAGGACTCTACAGTAATGATAGCATGTTATTAACACTCTAATAAGCCCCCTTGGGGATGGTTAAATTTTGGACTCTCTGGAGAGGGGGGGGGGGGCTAATTAAAGAGATGGGGCTTGTCTAAATAATAAAACTCTTTCACAGCTCATTCTTTGGTTAGAAATAGAGCAAATGTTTCACTTTGCACACATGTAAAGGTTTTGATTAAATTATTTGAATCAGTTGGTAAGTTTCAAAACAACTGAAGTAGTGTTGCATTTTCTTTTTAAAAAATGATACTCTATGTTCATTTTTTGCCTACAGTATAATACACCATAGTTCTGTGATTGGGGGAAATGGTTGGCAAGATCCTTTACCTGCCAACCTAATGCATGAGATTTTTATCCTTGAACTGCTGGGATTTTTCAAAGATGACCTGAACATTTCCAAAGATTCCCGAAGATGTCCGAAAACTTCCAAAGATGAAGTTATCAAGAAATTGCTTTAGCCACATAGGGTGAACTAGTTAGTTAGGGCCTGTTTACATGGAGGTGGGGGACCCCAGGTAGGTGAGGTAACCCGCCTAGCCGTGGTAAAAAATTAGCCCGCCTTTACATGCAACCTTGAAGACCCCGGGGTGACAGGGTTACCCCGGGGTAAGAACTTTCGATGCTATCGCGTGACAAGTTTGCATTTTCAGAAATTCAAAAATATGTAGGATAATACTCGCGAAAATACTAGCCCGGTTGATAACAGCGAGAAATTATTTTGTTTGGGTTTTTTGCGAGCTTTATAACTGAAATATGAGCCTCCAGAAGCTCGGTTACCTCACCCCACCTAGGCGGGTTACCCCACCGTGAGCGTTTACATGAGAAAATACTTACAAAACCTCACCCCACTTCGCCGGGTTACCTCACATACCTTAGCCCTTAGTTGCGACCTCAGTCCAAGTGTTTATTCATTTTACACATAGTTTTCACTTCTTTCATCGGTCTGAGTTTGTAAACATATTTTTTGAAATTGTGTCAAGCAAGGCGACAACACCTCACATTAATCAATCAGGCGTGAGAATTTGGGCCGCAAGCGTGAGATTGAAGTTTTCAGCCTGCAGGCATGAGACTCGCGCCTTAGGCTTGAGAGTTGGCAGCCCAGTAAAAGATCCATACTCATCAAACATGCATCCCACAAATTTATTTTCTGTGGGTTAAAAAATCATTTCTGATTTGATATAAACTGAACTCTACTATTTTTTTCACGGTGGCTTGAGCACGAGTAATACTTCCGCTTTCTTTCAGAATGAAGGTGAAACAGTTCGTCATTCAATAACATATAACCTAATATTCGGAAACTTATATTTTGAAGGTCACCATACCAAGAACCACCAAAATAAGTGGCCATATAAACAATCGATCATTTATTTATTTAAAAAGTGCAGCACAGCATGCAATTTACTATCAGATCTTGAGAGTTGGAATTGCATATATACGCGGTACCTTGAGCAATACTGTATACAAGTTTTGAAGTTAGCTTTGCCTTCGATTTCGCATTATATTGATACTTACCTTTCCAAAAGGAGTAACAGTAGTGCCTTCTTTCAGATCGTTGTCTGTAGATGTGTTCTCACTGTTGCTGTCATCAGACACTGATCCGTAATCTTTTACCTCCGACATGATGGAAATCGTGACTTCTCAAATAATGAAATACGAATGCCAGTCGTCTTTCACTGTTTACGGCTCAGTTTTAGCACCCTCGCAGAGAGCAAACAGTCTCCCGGTAAACCTTTCCTTCGTATTATTTTTTAAAAATTGTCAATATTTAAGCCTGCTAAACGATTAGAAACCAAAAACTATAACCCATTTTGGCAAATGTTCGCTTTCACTTCTGCATGTTGTTGAGTTTCCCGCAAGTTCGTGACTGGGGCCTGTGTCTGAATCCGGGTCGTGGTCACGTGCAAGTAGACTGACCCAGGCGGTAGTTACCGTAATGCTTTGCAATACTGGCAAAGTAGGTACCTTTTTGCAAGTGGAGAATCCACGAGCATCGGAATGGTTGGGGAAAAGGTGTAACAATAAAAAGTCATTTCATCCAATCATATCACTGCCCATCTAATCGATTAAAAGTCGCTGAGAAATATTGAGTCAATTCTTAGACGTTCTCGATATTAAAGTTGGTGTGTTTGCATTTCCTCGACAAGTATAACACTCCACGAGCATCCAGAAGATACCTTTGATTAAGCTGAAGGAATCAGTGGAATGTTGTTATTGCTTGTGGCCGTGATGACACAAGTCTACGTTTCTCCTCCGTTTCTCTTTGGAGTTGCGATTATTAGACTACGAGCAGTCATATTTATATATATGTTATATTTTTCCATTTCAGGCTTGCTCTTCTCTTCTTCCGCGTCCTGCGAATTTATTTTTTACGCCAACTTCAAGATGGCCGACTGTCACGGCTCGTTTATTATTCGTAAATTAATATCGTAGGGCTATTGATTGTTGTTCATGGTTATTTATGATTAGTTAGGGTTAGGGGGTTGTTACTTTTGTTAGAACTTGAGATAGACACAAAAAATTGTGAAGTGTTGGCAGCAAAATGATGGGTTAGTGTAGTACCTAATTACTCCTGGTCCAGTATTAGATCTACGAACGAGACTCGTATTGCCCACCTTTCTCCGGTATTTTTAACTTCTATTTTTTTTTCTTGAAATTTTTCTAAATATGAGTCTCATTTTGAGCAATGTCGCAGTTCTAGCAAGCGTCCGGGCGTAGAACTTGGGGGGAAAATCGCCTACGCCTCGACGAACTCAATTGGAAAAATAGGGACTGCTCGTATTTTAGCGATTTATAAGGGACTGGTCAGAAATTATCTACTACTCCTTTGCGGAGGGTAATTGCAAACTATCCGCAAAAAAAATTCATACCCTTTCGTAGGCCACTCACTAAATGTTTCAAGTCCTCCATTGGCAATCCTAAACAATTTCATATTCCCCCCCCCCCCAAAAAAAAAGTGCTTACACTCAAGTACCTGGGCATTGTCACTTAAAAAGTGATGCCCTCCAAGTTGTAGCCATTCCGGCGGCCACCTCTTGTTCGGTAGAAAATAACCTCCAAATTACCACTGATATGTACGTCTGTTTCATCTACTCAAACTGTCTGTTTAACATCTAAACCTTGGGGCAACCTGTTAGATTTGCTCCATGGATGCTGGTCACACCCGTTCATAGTGCAGAGTCTGAATTATCTCTGCAATTTTTATTATCTCCCTGTTTGAGTAACCTGGCTGCCGATGTTTATAGCAGGTACTTGCTGGTTCTTTGAAGAAAAGCCGTCATAGTTTCTACTAGTTTCGCTGGAGAGTGGACGGTGCTCTTGCAGCTTTGTTCCCCAACTTACATTCTGCTGTTAGATAACCGATCGAATGTCGGTACTCTGCTAATCTTCCTGTACTATTTCCTTGGAGTTGCATTAAATTACTTCACGGGATCTCATGAATCGCAGCATAATTTTTCTTGCAAACTGCCGGCATTCATCACGAAGTACAAGGATGTGCAGTTCCTTATCCATGTTGTAAGGTGGATAGGATTCCACTAAAATTATACTGTCTTGACACTGATTAAAGCATTGTGTCTGCCGGTTATCAACTATTCTGGTCAAGGCTGGAGTAAGCATCAGCCATCTACAGCGAGTAGAGTTTTTTTTTTTGTATCAAAACCCAGGCTTGTCTGCATCTTGAATTAATCTTTTGGGGAATATCGGAAAAAAAGCTAGAAAAGTAGGTCTTGGGTTAAATGAAAAAATAAAAGGATTTTTCTTATGGCCACCAATATGCTTGCGAACGACTTCAATTTCACGACTTTAAAAATGCCAGCAGAGTAAGTGCGATTGTTAAACTTTGAAAGCTTTGTTATGCACAATTTCATGCGTTCTGGATGAAGTGCCACAATCGCAAAGAACTTGCTTCGTATGAACTTAGATATCTACTGATGTGATCTCGTGATCCCTGAGCACAGAAACCTGGGATGTTTACCCATAAAATTTGAACTCCTATATTTTGCTCAAGCACCACCGTAAGTCTGCACAACTGCTCCAGTGGAGCGATCTCTCTTGATTATCATCATGTTGTCATAAGCTATTATACGTAGTCCAAGTGTTTCTTTTTACTTAAAAAACTGATTTTATTAAACAGTTAGCTACAGTGCTTGTTACCGTGTATTAGTATGTAAACTTGCCAGAACGTTTGTATTCAACCTCCCGAGAGAAAGACCCTGGTTGAGTTGGTTGGGTCTGGTCACGTGCCACCCAGATTCTGGGTTGTAACAAATAAAGTAATCAATAAATCAAACATGTGCGTTTGTTTTGACGAAAATGTGATACTTTCTTCGCTACACTGGACTAAACAACAAGATTCGTTTTAAGCAAATCCTCAGCATGTTTTTTATTTGTTACCACCTAGAATCTGGGTGGCACGTGACCAGATCCAACCAGAGTTTTTCTCTCGGGAAAAGAAAGCCTGGGAATGAGGTTGGTTTGTATTATGCATCATGTATTTCTTAAATGTTTCGGGGGTGGAAGCGGAATAATGAATAATGAGTAACGATGAAAAAATTGAAATGAATAATGAATAATGGAGTAGTTTCCTTAAGGAATAATGAATAATCAAAAATTCGA
>JAOBRG010383240.1:0-11027 GCA_027574985.1 Umimayanthus nakama | reverse complement strand
GGATGAAATGACTTTCTATTGTTACACCTTTTCCCCAACCATTCCGATGCTCGTGGATTCTCCACTCGCAAAAACCACTTGTTTTTTAAAAATATTTGTACAAAGTACAACCTTGTTTAAGATTAAAAGATAATATGCTCTGAGAATGACTTGTTTACTAAAATAGTAGTCTCTGTGTAAAGTGCAGTGCCACGACGATTTGCCGTGATTTGAGGATGTGTCGTGTGGCTCCTTTTTCAAAAAAGGTATATTTTAAAACATCAAAATTTAGAAAAAAAACACAGTAACCATAACTTTTTCGCTTTTGGGAGTTTTGAGCTAAAAACGATTACCATTTAATACCTAATGACTCCTCCCTCTGTAAAAGCTACAACAGAACTTTGGATTTGAAGTCTAATTACTTAAAATAAAGCAGAGCTCTCAAGTCTGTGTTTTCGCAAAGAGTGAGGCAAGTGCCAAACGACACGAGCTTCATCCAGGGCAGCAGGGGGTACGTGGGTATGCTCCCCGGAAGGTTTTCGAGTTTTGCACTTGTCGAATCGCCAGAAATGCGCTTTGAATTCAGGCGCATTTACTCCTTTTATGGACGGAAATTAACGACAATATGCACTTCTGACAGAAAAGTGCTGTAGCTAACGTGTGAAAAATACTCGTGTAGGCGTGAGAGCATGAGATTACATCGAAAAGCGTGAGACCTGCGCTCAATGCGTGAGACTTGAGAGCTCTGATAAAAAAACAGTATTAAATCGCAACAGCAGTAGCCACAAGCACGTTTCGCGTGCCTATTTTTATATTTATTTTTGCACTCAAATAGCAATTTTCCCCGCGTATAAAATAATGTACTTATTTTTATTTTTGTCCCTTTTCGTAAAACACCTCAAGTTTCCAGTTACTTTGAAGCTCCGTAGAGTTCAACTTACTTGGGTTTCTGGCACATTGGCGCTCGAAGGTCCCGTTTCCATTCTTGATAAAACTGCATGTTATGTTTGATTGAAAGAGGAAACGAGCCGCCACTGTTGAAATAAAGTAAGAAGAACGGTTAACTTCTTTATCTGTTCATAATACCCTCGGCTGAAAACACTTCTGCCCTTGAATAAATCTCTAGTATTCCTATAATTCCTATTGACAGTCAAAATCGATAATTCTGCTCGTTAATTATTACCTCCAACCGATTTAGTTTGACATATCTTTGTTTAGTCTTAATTCTCTGCGTCCAGCCATCTTGAAATGACGTAAGTTGGTTCCAGTACCAGACTCCCCTCGCGCTCTTGTCGTTATTGTACACAGTGGCAGTGAACGAGAGGGGGACTGGCACTGCAACTAATTTGTTTAGGTTACATTTGAAGATATCGGCGTACAGGAAGTACAGAATGAAGCAATGGTTATGTAAAAAACACTTGGCATATGCTCTGAAGATCCCTCAGTAAAGAACCAATTTTCTGCTCCCCCTTGCACGGAGAAAACTACCCATTCTTTTAAACTAGCTTGCGCGCCGACTGCCCAGAGCCGGTGTCTACGACGCAGGCTATTTTACAGCGCGACGCGCCCAACCCAACCGTGGCCAGATTTAATTTATGCAGAAAGTTTTTGCAAAGTTTGTACTGGCGAATCTAGGAATTATGAGCCTTAATCTTCCAATAAAATGGCTTAAATCTAACTTGAAAGTTATTTTGATATGACTTCATTGTCCAACAAGAAATCGCATTGTGGTTTTGTCATAGAAACCTCAAAAATAGATTTTAAAAGAACTTTACGAAAATTTTCCATGTGGCCACGGTTTGACGAGTCGCGCTGTAAACAGGTGAGTTACCAGTTGCAGAACTTACAATCTCTGGAAAAGGCCGTGGAGGTGGAGGGAGGGGGAGAGAAAGGCGAGGGGGGGGGGTCTTATAAGCAGGACTTTAGGTACATGACCTTTTTAAAGACGTTTTGCCCTCTTTCTTGCTTACTTTTTCCCAATACTTTCCAAATATGTACAGATAAAACCTGGCTAACGAAGCAGAAGCTGCGTCGCACTTCACAGACTTACAAATAATCATCTTTTAATCATTGTTCTCCAGTTTCTCGCAATCTTAGGCAGAGAGGTTATTGTGATTCGTAGTCGAGATAAGGCGAGGTGGGCAAGAAAAGCATGTATAAGGCCGCCATGTTTGTGTAAAACGTGGGGAAAAGTTGCAGTCGAAGGGATAAAATGGGTAACCCAGACTGAGAGGTAACTCCAGTTGGTATTTCTGGCAACAAATAAGTTGACCCTAATCACCATCACTCGGCATGCCCACCCAAGTTTCCAGATAGAGTTGTCTGCGGAGGAGGCTAGGCTACCCAGCAAGCCCGGACAAGTGTTGGGTTCGTGTCAGCACTTACAAACATTTGGTGGGGAAATGCCAACCCCTTGTCCCAACCCGGGATGATGACATGAACTCGGACGCACTCTTTTTCTCATAAGATCGTCTCAGTTTTGGGCTTATGCTGAATGCTCTCAAATATTTTGAAGATTTCACCCTCGAATGTTTTTAAAACGTGCTATGATTTTAAAACAAAGTTATTAGTACTTGGTTTACATCCTTGTTTATTTTCCATTCACACAAACCAACCGGAACTCACTGGAAGCATAAATACGCTTTTTTAATTAATAACAGCCGCTACCCTGGTCGGCAAAATATTGAAAATAATTGAAAAAAGATTTAAAAACAAAGTGGAACATCACACTTACAACGCAAGAAAAAAATTATTTTCATCATTTTTAGCATTGTCCAAAATTAAAATCTTCATCTTTCTTCAGCCTCAGTAATCGGCAGTTTGTCCTTAGCATTTTTTCAAAACTTTGAGCGATTTTCCGCCTCATGCTTTATAAAAATGATTCTTGTAAACAAAAAGAGTGGGTATCGACTAAAACCAAGTTTTCTTCAAACAGACAATACTGTTTACCACAGCCAATTAATAGCACTTTAGATGGTATGAAGTTCTGAAAAGAAACCAGTTGAAAGTAAGTATTCCTCTTAGGTAGAGAGCAACAAAGATGCTTCCACAATCGTAACATGTCATAAGCCTCGGGTAATTACATCAAAGTTAGCGCACAACAATAAAATAGTACCGGGTGCAATTAATTAATGAACATGTCACTGTGCGAATAATAGTTTAGTGAGTGATTTAGTCGCAAAATATCCGATCCAGACTTTGCGTATTGGCAAGAAAACCACTGAAATCTATCGTTCAAAGCAAACAGCCTGAACGTTCAAGTTATAAGTAAGAAGTCGGAATTTTTTTGACTGAGTTCAACCTTTGGCTGTCTCCAGAGAGTTATCACTCACGAACACATGTGACATGTGTGAACTTGTGAACTCCACCAGGGAGTTACTTCAAAACAATTCGAATAAACTGTGGCGGCCTAGCCTGTAGAACCGACGAATTGAGAGAAGGCTTGTAAAACAGACAGAGTTTTATCGAATAAGCGTGCGCATGCGGCCCGAAAGAGCCGTGCTCGTTTTGCAAACAAGCTGTGTGAAATCGGAAGACGCTGTATGTGTCTTTTTCTATCTGATTTTAAAAACTTTTTTGTTACGGAACAGCGCCGTATTTGTTAGTTAAGCAAGCTCAGTGAAGTCGGAAGACCCTGATCTGTTACTTTGCTGCGAGCCTGTTCATTCGCAAGCTACTGATCGACATTTTATATGCCTTTATAATCCAAAAGCCTTTACACGATGAAACTTACGTCCTTTAATATCACTCCTGTGTCATTTTATCTCTCAATTATGGTATGCAAACTTTGTTTATCTCTTCCCTCCATCAATCACTTCAAGTTCGATTTCAATTTGAAGTAATCACCTCTGGTACAGTTTGCATATTTCAAAAACCTCTGATAATTTTCAGACACTTTGATTGCACTCCGATTGGCAGCAACTGTGGCCATTAACTTTCAGTTTCTAGCGTAGAAACGAGTTATTGAAGTCAGTCAAATGATCTGAAAATGCGCCCGGATTTCTCGACCCAGAAATGAAGGTCAAATAATTGACCCAGCGTGAAGTACTAACCTTCAGACATCGCCTTGAGAAATTAATGACCACCCCACAACAGTATTGTTACTAATAGCTCCTAAAGTACACCTTATGATATTTCTAGTGCTTCAAGTGTTGTTTATGAAAACAATCAGGACTTTGATTCCAGGGTTTGATTGCTTGGGTTTACACTCCATGAAATGTCTCTTCTACTGACAAAGACTAATTCACGACTACAGAGTTTCAAACATAAATATTTTAAACAATTCGTATCTTAACCAAAATTAGTTTGGTTTACCTCTCAGTAGGCGCTCCGCTTGTTCATGGTCGTCTTCACTCGGAGAGCGCGCAATCTCATCCTTGGCAAGTTTTGCAATTACATCGCTCCGTGCTGCTTCGTCCAAACTTGCGCGAATGGTGCGACTCTCGATTTTCGCTGACCACAGCAAAACCGAAGCCACAAGTACATAGCTCGCAGTCCTAAATAGCAAAAATAATTTAATTCAATGCTCTCCACTTTAGAATATCTCTGTTTTGAAACAGTAATACCCCATAAGACTAAGTGTAAGAGCATTGCAATTTGTTATAAGCCATACCATGACCCGGCGTCTGACCTACCTGAAGACCATAATGTTTGCAGATCGACACCACAAATTTACTTCATGCAGACGAAAGACTTTCTGACCAGCTGGTTTGATTTTCTAATTTGCAGCACAAGAAGAATGACGGGACACGCGCAGTACTAAACAAGAATGTGACTGATGTGACTATTAAAAAAGAACTTGTCGACTGAATTTGTGAAGAAATTGGATCTCATACTCCAGCGTGACTATTTGGTAATTTAAAACACGACCACCAATAGAATTGCGGCATCAGTCATCACCGCCGGAAAAGCGGGCGGAAAATGGTGTTTGCATAACCAACCCGCTTGTCTAATCACGTCATTTATAAGAGAACGATTGCTTTGTCCAGATACACTGAACTGCTTTGTATCATCGAAAACAACACTATTCACTCGTTTCCAACAAACAAACGAAAAATCTCTTTTTCAGATTTCAAGTGGTACTTGCAGCAATTCGCATGCTGTAGTGAACTCTGTTTTCTAAATTTGTTGTAGTCAACATCAACGCCCTATTGACACTAAACAGACTAATCTCTTCCATGTGACTGAGCGCAACCTGTTTCATAACTTAACATTTTTGTTGTGAAAGACTTTTCTTTCAGATAAAGAAGAAATTCAAATTCTTGCCATGTTTTCATATATAACTAGGATATCTTCTTTAAATATCACGCCAAATTATTGCGGCAAAAACGTTTTACTTACTGTGCACGTGCTAAATATACGTACAGGGAAAAAAACATGCTTCAAAAGTTTCTTTCACCAAAAATGTTCTCCTTTAATTAATCGATAGAAGGTCAATCGAAACCGAGGTGCAAATTGTATCAATTATTAGGAAATGGAGGGAGTTCTCCCGAAACCACGTGCCAAACAAGAACGGCGTGCAAGGTTCGACGGAAAGAATAGTGTCTGTTCTTACCTCAATTCATGCATAGTTAGTAACCATGATTTTTCATGCTTCAGTTTCAAAACTAGAGCTTTGTGCAGTTGTGTTAAAACAGAACATGGTTTTGAGAAATACTTGAGTGAGATTATTGGTTTCATGAAACGAAAATCCCTAACGCAGATGAGGCTTTCCGCCTACAACGCGGCACAAGTTTCCAATTGAAACTGGTCGCTCCTAAAAGATTTTCCGAGGGAGCAAAGATTGTGCACCATTATCCATATGTAATCGCGGCGAGATGGCAGATGAGTTTCATTAAACATTATCTATTTCGCTGCGTTCATATTAGCACAGCTCTGACTAGAAATGAATTTTTGAGAAAACTATTTAAGTAAACTAAAAACTTTTCTTTATTCGATCACTCCAGTTTTTGACAATGTTTTGACACTACTTGCAATACTATAAGTTGAATGATATAACAAAAAATAGTTTTAAAAGCAGTAATTTTGTTCACCAATTAAGAATGTGTACAAAGATATATTAAAATCATAAGATTTACAATAAAATAGTTATTGCCATACACTGACACAGTAGTTATATCTATGGGTGTATGCCCTACCAGTATTCTTACACTGGTGTTTTCAAAGTGCCATTAAACCTACTGTTGTTGTTATTGCTTTACGGAATATTTGCTGGCCGTGATCGACGCACACACACACACGAGCGCGCGCGCACACACACACACACACACGAGCGCGCGCGCACACACACACACACACCACACACACACACACACGAGCGCGCGAGTGGGGGGGGGGGGGGGGGGGGAGCTAGAGTTTACAGACCAAACCGACGAAGCAGCTGAGAAGCAGAACTGAGGCAGGTTCTTGATTGCTAAAATTTTCTCAACTGTATTTTATTGAACCGCCCAGAGCACTCAGAACAAACTCAGATCTGCTGACTTTGCTCTGAAGAAATGTCTGTAACGTTTCACCAATGAGACAGTGCGGCGGTTATGTCTGTGCAGTGTTTCATGAACAATCCACACAACGGTAGAATAATAAAATAAACAATAAAACTGAACTAACTCAACAATAGATATCCCTGAAGTTTGAAAAGATAATCTTAAATTTTGAGTGTTCACGTCCATAGAAGAAATCCGGCAGAGAAAGACAGTTTGCCCACTTCGCTTAGGCTTGCGTCTCTCAAGGTCTTGTTGATATGTGCTTTCAGATGCAGCTAAAGTGAAGCTGTGGAAGTTTTAGTGGTTTTGGTCATTGCAAAAAACAAATGCTTTGCTAAGTTTTGTCACCCTCAAATCTCCAGGCATGACGGCTCGTTAATCATCGACTGAAGATCATCGCTGGAACGAGGCCCGTCCGGGGTAGAGAAGGAGGTGGGGGCTGAGGGGTGGGGAGGGGAAGTCGCTCTTGGCACTTGTCGAAAAGAGACCTCCGCAGTGTGTAAAAGAAAACAAGCTTCTGTGGGGAAAACTAAACCCGGTTTGCACGTCTGTATCATTAAAACATATGCTGCTAGTATGCAAAGAATGCCGAGCGGTTGGCTGGTGTTTGGGCAGGCAGAACCAAGGAATGCGTTGATAAAGTGACTGAAACACGAGCAGATAACCTTGGTCAACCGTAATTCAGCCTTATGAAACGAAATGAAAAATTGGAATTTTGATTTGGCTATAAGCTATTAGCTGCTATAAAACTGAGCCAGAATTTAGGGTGTGCAAAGCAGTCTATCGTGATAGACGTACCGCGCAACTTGGTAGAGTGTTTGATCCAGGCT
Source organism: Umimayanthus nakama (assembly GCA_027574985.1). NCBI lineage: Eukaryota > Metazoa > Cnidaria > Anthozoa > Zoantharia > Parazoanthidae > Umimayanthus > Umimayanthus nakama. The sequence goes on along the minus strand of JAOBRG010383240.1, from coordinate 3,736 downwards.
GTCTGTTATCATGCTTATAAAAAAAAATAGTTTAACTTTTCATTTCGTGAAATTCACTAAAAGCCAAGTTGATGACAACAATACAGCAAACAGCGATTGGAATTCTATTAGATTAAAATGTCGTTTATAGTTTATAGAAAGTTATCGACTCTTTCATATAATTGTGTTTTACTTCTGCCATGAAGGTATATATATGAACTAAATTCATGTAAGAACTGCTGTAAAGAGTGGAAATAAGAAAAGGTCTTCGTAGCTTAGTTGCTATCTTAAAAAAATTTAGGCAGCTGCAAATATTTCCTGTAAAAAAGTCAGGTTTCAACATGAAATTTGAATTTATTTTGTTTACTCCATTAACATTTTCAACATAAGCACGGGTTTAACTCACAGTTGACCGGCTTGCCATGAATGACTGCCGCGGTGTATGCATGCACAGTGGTCAGAGCACGGCCATGGGTCGAAGAGATCATGGGTTCGAATCCCGTTATTTGAAGGCCTCAATTTGTTTTCGGCAACTGTTTTAGTAGCAATTAAACTGTGAAGATCATTTCTTGTACTCATGTGTTTTGTTTAAGCAACGTTGGGTTATTAACCAAGATTTGATCTTGCTCTCAAAGCATGGGTCAGTGTAATACTCAACTAAATCAAGCTGTATGCAGATCCGAATGAATATTTTAGCCCGGAAAGAGTGGGACAAAACCTGTTCTTAGGCCTAGTGTCTGGGCCATTATTTAGTTTGGTAATCGAAGTCACTATCTTATCTGAATTGACAAAGGAAATTCAGTAAAAGGATTTAATAATACATATTGATTGAACTAAGTTAGACAACATAAATATTGTGCCTTACAAGAATCACTTGACCTTGTAGAAGAACAGGCTCTGTAATAAATACATACTGTAAAGTCTATACACCCAATCTCCCAGGATTTCTTGTGGGGGGAGGGAGGAGGGGATTATCTTTAATTCCTTTTCTTTTCCGAACTTTCTTGGAGATCCCACAGCGGTAAAACACAGTGGCGAGAGAAAATTCGAGTATGCTCGACCGGGAGGGGGTTTATTTTGCCTCCAAAACAGACGCCTCATTTCCTTCACGTGGTGCCCCGCCCGAAGGATGTGAAGCGTCTGCTTCTGGGGAGTAGGGATTCATGGACTATACAGACAAGTGGGACTTTCTTTAACACACTGTTCAGACTGAACAACTTGAGCTTAATTTTATTTGTTAGTCCTAAGTTTAAGTTGATATGCACTTGCGTGTCATCTGCTTGTCTCTAACTGAATTCCGACAGGACTAACAAAAGAAAGAATTTTGATGAGGTACTGACTGTCTTCAAAGAACGTTTTTTAGATTCACCATAGTCTTCCATCGGACTTTTCTGCAATTATATAGTACATAACAACTAAATAGGTGTGAAACAAAAAGGATTGCTATTTTATATACAGTTATTTTTGTGCGTAATCTAAATGTAACGCCTAACTGTTCAGTAAAACAATTAGAAAACCGGCTTAACCTCACAGCCGGAACTGGACCGAGATTTTCAAATGCAGCGAAATTCAGTAAATTGAGTGAAAAAGTGGTCCTTGCGAATCTTCTTCCATCCTTGGTTTCAGAGGATATGTTTTTGTACTGAAACAGTGCTAGTCTTCAGGAGGTTTCAATGTTAAAGCCTTGATAAGTTTTGTTTTGGAGTGATAAATTTTGATTCTTAATGGGGTTTTCTTTTTCTCAATCGCACACTGGTCAGTCTTCCATCGAGTCGTCGCAAACGAAGTCGACTAGGAGCAAGAAGGAGATTATCGGAAATTGCTGGTTTCTTGAAATGCTTTTTGTTTGTAAAGTTGCTTCTTTAATAAACTTCCCATTTTTTTAAAAAACACAGTAACAATATGACGAGTACAATATGCATATATCTGGGTAGCTGCTCGAAAACTGCAAAGTTACTCAGACCTTAACCATAGATAACCATCAATAGCCCTATGACTTGAATTTACAAATAACAAATAAGCCGTGACAGTCGGCCATCTTGAAGTGGGCGTAAAAAATAAATTGTTGGAAGGGGCTGGGCGGGTAAGGGCTGCCTTATGATTAAGACGCGTAACGCATTACTCTGACGCCTTGCCTTACTGAGTTATTAAGTTTCATTGACAATCAAAAGGTTTAAAACTTTGACAAATTATTGTCAAGGTTGCGCAAAACTGTTTTATCGTTGAAACCTAAAACATTAGACAAAATGGCTCTAGATCTGTTCTTGTTTTATGTTACGTACTATTAAACAAAGTCGACTTGTAGTCTTTCACACTTGAGTGAAGGTGCTAACCGTATGGTTTAATTTAGAATATGCTCTTACCACATACTTAGCATTTAGCGCCTATCAAAAATACAAAACGCTACAGTTAGTTATATGGAAACACAGTTGAGATTGTTCACGCATTTCCTGTAAATCGGAGAAGTCGTTGCAATTCATTACAAGTTTTGCCTGCTCAGAATATTTTACGCCACCTTGATAAGCACATTAGTCTTTTTTTTCTAATTGAACAGCATGTTTGCCTTTTGCCCTCCAGAAAAACAGTTATTAACGCATTCCTTTTCGTTTTAATTTTCTGATGTCTCAATTGTGACTAAAAAAGCATTCAAAAATTTGACAATTAAAGGGCTGTTAACTCTTGAGCAACTTAGTCATGTTCAATTACGACTCATTTTGCAAACGAATTAAACCGACAGAAGATGTGGTACGTGTGTATTTTTATCGGAAAATATAAGTGGTTGAATCAAGGCAATACGTGAAACCGTTTAGATATTGGGTTTTAAAGTTATGCGCACACTGACAACTATCAATCAGTTTTTTGGCCCTTGTCTTCCATTATTCTTACCTTACTGAATGCATGTTGAAAACGAAATACGCCTCTAGTTGTTATTAGTTGAGCTGACCATTATTTCCAAACGATCGTAGTGTGACAATCTCAACTCTTGCAGTGAAAGACCCTCTAGACTCCTTCAAAATACTACACAAGTTCCGGTGGTGCCTTCGTGACAACTTGGCTTTGCAGATCGCGTCCAGTTACCGGGTCAAGTAACTGTAAGCAAAACTAGAGTTTTTTTAGACTGCACGAACCGGCAGCAACATTAGTACAATGTTATCACATTTCATCGCCTATGTTTTGTTAAAATATGGAGGACTTGTGACCTTTTCAAAAGCTATTAGCGCTGTCCACGTTAGCATCTCTGTAAGACCTATACAAGAGGTGTCAAACAGCCACTGACCCGAATTTCTTAGGCCTGCCCGTTTACGGTCCGTTTTCATCCTAAAAATCCAAAGAGATAGAATTCTGAGTTTCAATACAACAATTGCAGAATGCTTAGTTCAAATCATCTCAAAATAAACATGTTTCAAAAGCTCTTTGTAGATCAAAAATATCTCAAAAAGTTCTAAATACCGCAAAAACGTGTAACTGCGAACAGAAACTGCGGAGGTCTTCAACTGAAAGTATCGAAACGCACGGATGTTTCGCAAAAGCAATGCATCTTAAGAACCCCTTGGCAGTGTTCACATCTCGCATGCAGTACGTAAGTAAGCAGCAAACCACAGGGTCCGCACATAATTTAGGAGGCCTCGTAAAATCGATTTGGTACCGCCTAAGCCCTTACGGTCATTGAACGTCAAGACAAGTAGTGCCCTGTTGTTATGAGGAACAAGATAATTATAAAGCGAAACTCAAACTTCTCAAAAGAAAAGGCGTTTAT
>JAOBRG010383229.1:0-11027 GCA_027574985.1 Umimayanthus nakama | reverse complement strand
ATTTGTTCATTTTTTTCAGATCTTTAAATTTGTTTAACAGGCTCCGTTTAAAATACAAAGTTTGTCTGGTAAGCATATATTACATGTTTTTGATCCTGCCATGTATGCTTTCACACGTTTCAGAGAGAACAGTGATGTCGAATTCCTTTCCTTTTGAAAGACTTCCATATTTTAAAGTCTGGTTGATATAACAAGCTTTAGGGGCAGTTCCACGCTTGCTCCATTCAAAACTACTGCTTTCCGAAACTTGTGTCTTTCGTTTTTGCTCAAAGTACGATGATAAAAGCGACTTGATTTGACAACGAAACTCTTACAGCAAACAAAATTGTCAAGGATCAATACAGTTGGGAACCATTTTGCTTTGCTTAATGATTCATCCTACAGGCTAACACTAAATTCGCTTCATTGCTTAGGGCCGTCGGAAAATCAATTTGTTAACGCTTAACGTCAAATTGACGTTAAGAGTTGACCCCCTCCCCCTCTTTTAACGTCAATCCTATATTTTCCTTTTAAACACAGTGTACAACGACTAGTGACCTGACAACTGACGATTGTCTTCATCGACTGTCTCTTAAAACGGCTCAGTTTTGAACAGTCGAACAACTCATCGAAGTGCATCGACAAAGTTCACGTTAAACACGGAAATATTTTTACTACACACGATCTGTCGATGTACACACACTTTGTATCCATAGTCTTCGATCGTAGGCGCGGCTAATTTTACCGTTGTTAACACTGTGTGTATTACAAAATATGCTATTTGGACTTGTAAAGTCAACTAAAATGATAGTGATAGTAAGCTTATTTTGGCAACGGCTGCATTTGCATTTCTCGTTTAAACATCAGTTGTTGCTTTTTCTTGTCTTTTTTCTCATGTTTTTCTAAACTCAATACCAAACCATGAGACCCCGACCTCCCCCTTAACGTTAGTTTGACGTTAAGCGTTATCAGATCGATTTTCCGACGGCCCCTTAGAACTGAAACCCGTTTCAATCTACCTAATAAACAAACCATCGGTATCATGTTTACAACCTTTAAAGTAGAAAAATGCTTGTTTTTTGTAGCAGAAGTTATTTTGGCATTTTTAACGTCTTATGCCAAGTCATGGAAAGAATTCGCAATTCAAAGCGTGAAACAGCCCCCTTAATTCTCAAATTGATCGCGTGAATTCTCAAAACTGGTTCTGGCTGGAATGGCCAAGTTTATGGCTCTTGTCAGCTAAAGCAGAGAGATTGCAGAGCAGGAAAAAATGTATATGAGCAACTTGGGCCTTTTTTGACCAAGTTAACGTTCTTTTTGGCCACAACCTCAAGCAAATAGAAACCGACCTAAAACTGCTATTGTTTTTTCTGCAGATAAATGGTAAATCTGTTGAGAATCTGTCTCAAATGGAAGCAGAGAACCTTCTGTCGACTGGTATGGTGACACTGGCCATTGTGAAACCTTCCCGAGCAATGTCTGGCACCCAAGCTCTTCGGTCAGTTCTGGAAGAAGTCAGTGAAAAGATTGCTAAAGACATTGACATGTGTCAGAAGATGGACCAGCAAATCAAGGCAAACCCTGGCATCACCAACTTTCCTTCTGAGAAGAGAACAGTGCTTTATAACCCCAAGAGAAGGGCAATACTCGATGGTAACATGTCGTCATCACCAGAGTCCAGCTCAGAGCATGTGCTCAACATGTCACTTACGCCATTGTATGAGGAGAAATCACAAGGAACCCAGACTGATTCTAGTGATGTGTCCATAGGGCGCAGTAGTGAGTTGCTGGGTAGTTTTCACTCATCAAGCCAGTTTATAACCCCAGTTTCCACTGTCAGTCGGTCATCAGACAGATCTCAGAAACACACACAGTCACACTCAGAGCACTTTTCCTCAATGTATTCTGGAGCGCAGAAAGAAAGACCGCCTCCCCCTATGAGAACTTGCTCGTACATGTCGGCTGTCACTTCTTCAACAAATACCAGTAAGAGTTTCCAGGATCCAAGGCCAGAGTATCAAGACGAATCTGTGCCGTTAGAAACTTTACACTTCCCATCCAATTCACTACCCGACTCATCAGTTGTTGAGGCCGAGTCAAAAGTTTTGTCTAGATCAAAAGCACACCGAACTTCCCGTCAACTGCGACCACAGTCTGCTCCTTCGTCACGTCATAAGCAAAAACTTCCCTATCAAGGGCGCTACTCAACTAATTTTGAAACAAGTTTGTATGAATCTTCCAAGCACCAACCTTTGACACCACCAGTGTCCATGGCTGTGTTGAAGTCACCCAATGTACCTTATTACACAGCTAAGAGTGTGAATTTACCGACCAGTAGTGTCGCAGCGGAGAGCCAACAGTGCACAGCTGTACAATGCTGGAATGGCAGACACATGTCTTTAAGTCATAGCGGTCTCTCAGCCTCCTCTGACCACTATAGCTCTGTTACGCAATTCAGCCGGCAGGGATCTGCGAGCAGTGTGGGCAGCAGTCATAGAAGTCGCAGCTCACACAGCAGATATCACGTGACACAAAGGGGTTCCAAAGTCGCACGGAAACTTAAAAGAATTAGCTTGCCTGTTTCAAGTTCTAATTGCCAATCAAGTTCATTGAGTTCACTTTCGTCCGGACAAACAACACCAAGAATCGAAACATTTAACACTCTGCATTTTGACAAGCAGTTGGATGCGCGAAGGTGAGAGAAAGTAACTGATACAAGGAGAGTGGTTCCATATTATATACGATTTTCTGGGGTTTTGTTAAAGTGTTAATTGAAAGAGCAATTAGGAAGAGGGGAGGGGGTGAAATGCATGATTTAACCAGACAAAGAAAACTAATTTGCGCTCCAAAAGGTTATAAATAGATATGTATGGCAAAACAGAAAAAAATAGCTTTTGCGGAAGATTGGCCAAGAAAAACAAAATTATAGAGAGATGATTCTTTCACTGCAGCCCACAAAATCAAGTGCATCGTCCCTATTTGCTGTTTTTCACAGAGTGAGTTGTAACTTTTGTCACCCAACAGGGATTATGAACCTCGCATTATTCAGATAGAAAAGAAAGATACTCTTGGGATCTCGATAGCACAGGGAAACCAAGGAGGAGTCTTCATTTCTCTGGTGACTCCGAGCAGTGTTGCGTACAAGTCGGGCCTGAGGTACGGGGACCAGATCCTGGAGGTAAGTTTTCTTGAGCATGCAACTTGAGATTTAAAACCAGACAGTCAATTGATGTTTTGGAAGAATAAAATACTTGAATGTTTTTGTTAAATTGTTCGTTGAACTCTCTAGATACTTTAGGTAAGTTAAGTTTGCTATTTTACAAACCTGCAAAACTTGGTTTTATAAAATCCCCCCCCCAAAAAAAAACCAAAAAAAACCCAAGTTAAACAAAAAATCTAATTTAATATTTTTGGTCTCCCTTGTGCTACTCACTGATTTACAATATAATAAAAATCAAAGCTTATTTTGTGATAAAGAGTTCAAATTGTAGTAAGTAGTAGTCTTATGTTGTTGAATTTTAGTTCTTTTGATGTTCTAATAATTTTCTAAAACTCAGGGGTTTTTTTGTTTTTTGATACTTTTGCGATCTCTGGTCAACTAATTTCGCCTGAAATGTTCATAAAGCAGGGAGTTAAAGTGGTTTGGACTTACTCACATTTTGTTAAATCAACAGATTTAGGTAAGGTTTTTTTTGGCTTTTCAGTCCTGTTGCTGTAAGGGTCAGTCTTTCGTTCACTGATTTGCCATCATGTGTTTGTTATTTCCAGTACAACGGTGTAAACCTGAGGTGTGCTACTTATGAACAAGCTGCCAAGATACTTCAAGAATCCGGTTCAAATGTGACAATCCTAGCGCAGTACAGCCCACAAAAGTTCCTAGATGCCCACAGTAGCCCCTCCGAAGCCAGTGGCGGAGTTATTAAACCAGTCGCGACAAAGCGTCGCTCAAGTGGAAGCAGAGCAGCAGATGACACAGCCCTTCCCTTACCAGAAAAGGTGCCGCTAGGTTCCAACGTAGAGGAACCGGGTGAGATTAGGGCTGTGGCTTTCAAGAAGAAGCCACAAAGCCGTGGTTTTGGCATTGTAGGTGGAAATGCAACGGGAGTATTTGTGTCTGAAATTGAGCAGAATAGTCCCGCTATTGGCACCAGTGGGCTCTGTGTTGGCGACCAGATTTTAGAGGTAGGATGAATGGAAGTAAAACTTTACCCATGGCTCTTCTTCGTGAAACCTGCTTAGGATCTAGGCTTGATAAATCTCTCTCATAAAATAGCTGTTTCTGTCAGCCAGCACTGCTCTTGAAAATTACTTATTTTGCACATAATTCTGCTGGGGCAATTACACGCTTTTTAAAGACAAAATTAATAAGAACAACCCATGCTGAGTTTTACCCAAAAGCTAAGAACAATCACCAGGCTGAAACTTTGGTCAGAAAAATTTTAGAAATTTATTTAATCCTTGTTCACAGATTGATATGTACATGAAAACAAAACTTGTCGGAGTTTAGCTTGATTGTCGCGCACTGTAAGAGTGCTCGTCACGTTCACAAACGCTAAATTGACAGTTTCAAGTTTTTTCGCTGGATGAAACAACAAAAAACACATATCTCTTTGCGCCACTTTACATGTATTGTTCCGGGCAACTAATTTACTGCTTGGAAATGTCAGGAAATAAGAACAATTTCAGAACAATTAGAAGCTGAAATCGCCATAAAATTAAGAACAACCCAGGCTGAGCCGAAAATTACTGGTTCTTATAAAAAAAGCGTGTACATTGGTTATTGTTTTATACCAACGTCGCCAAGTTTGTATATGCTAACTAAAGTAATTGAGTTTTCTTAATACTACCTGGAAAGTTGTTCCACACTCTAACTATATTTTACTGACGATCTTTCAGTTTAACGGCATCGACTTGACCTCGGCTACTATGGAGGAAGCGACACTGGAGTTGTGCAAGCCAACGGAGACTGTAGACTTGGTTGTGCAGCGCAATCCAAGCAGTAAGTATCTGCAACAACAGCAAGAATAGCAACAAGAGCAGTTTGTTTTGTATCTTACTAGATACTGGCAAGTATGGGTTGGTCAAGTCAGACTGCCACCATCTAATCTAGTATTTGGAGTTGGAAAGTGGGAATCAAAAGAACAGAAAAAAGACGCATAGAAAAAGTGAAAATGTAAAAAGCATCAGTAGAAAATCATAAAGTTGCTTTTTATTTCACTGAGGCCTTGTTCACACGTAGCCGGTTGTTTTGGAAACGGAGATTTTTCCCCTGCATTTAGAAAAACTCTGCGTCCAAACGTTGTGTTTTTACTCATATTTGACCGTCCGCACGTAGCTGGGTGTTTTCAAACGAAGTTTTTTAACTGTATTTAAAAAAATCTATGTCCAAATGTAGCGTTTTCGAATTGTGTGTGCGGAAGTGCAAGCCCTGAGTGTAGACATGACTTCGTCGTGTTTGAAAACCTCTCGTTTGGCCTATCCAGACGAGTATGATGATTTCCGTTTTCAAAATTTCCACCCTGGAGAGCGTATTCGAAAACCTCCATTTTCGATGCCCAAAAACGCCGGCTGCATGATCGGTAGCCTTATTCGAAAATGCCCGCTACCTGTTGACGTGGTCTGAGTGACTTCCAGGTTTTGGCTCCAGTAAATGCAAGGGTATCTTTGATAAACTAAGTATCTATATAATAGTCATATACAAATAGTGCTATGTTATGTAAGATTAAGTCAGAAAACTTAAGAATTTACCTTAGATTCTTGAAATGTGTACCGCTAATTGAATCAAGATTGATGGTTAGCAAAATACTTTCCCGAGCCAAGTGGCTCATACGGCCATCAAGTGTCTTGAATGGCTCGTTCTTATTTGCTTACAACTCCAACTGTGTTTACATCTGCAGAGTTCAGCGTAGCTAAAGAACAACCCGGAGACTCGTTTTATGTCAGGTTGGTTAAGCTTCAATACTTTGTTCCTATCAGAAGGCTAGAAACACAATGTCCGAGGTTAAAAATTTTATTATTGGAATTCCTATACAGATCTTCTCATTTATATAGTCACATAAAGTTCTGCAGATCTCGTGGAGTCCTCTACATGAATGGTAAGATCTTGTGGGTTGAGGTCCAGGAAATAATAATATTTCTGTTCTGTTCTCGTTTATTACTCGTGGTACTACGAGTCAACTTTTGGGTTCCATTTATTTTTCTTTTTTTTCTTCATGTCGCGATTAGCGATTCGGTCCATTGACTGCCATATTTGGGTTTTGTCCCCGGTCCCACGCGGTCAGTGCCCCCTAATGGCTTCAATGGTTAAACAACTGAATGCAACCTCACTTCAGTCTCAACTCGTACCGCGAGTAAAGGCTTAATGAGCCTCTTGTTTTCTTTTAGGGCCCTATTCGAGCGCACCGCCCATTCTAAAGAGGAACTCTCGTTCAAGAAGGGGAACATCCTGTATATTACTGACACGATGCACCATGGTCACGTGGGATGCTGGAAAGCTTGTCTGGTCAGCGAGGAGGATGCGCAGAAGAGAGAGAATGGCATTGTTCCCAGCAGAATGAAGTATGTTTACTGTACTCAGTAAAAATGCTTGAAAAGACCTTACTTTTTGATTGAGCAACACTCGCAGTTCATTTGTATCGTCTTTTTCGTATTTAAACAAAACTCCACAGCAAACATTGAAAATCAGGGAATAACAAACACTTAAAGTCATTTATCTTTGTATCGATCAATGGATTAACGGTGTTTAGAATGAAGTTTTGAAAGAAATTTTGAAAGAAGTGCAAACCCACAGTTTGGGATATTAAATTTAATTTAGCACGAAGTTAAATATAGTGTTATGACTATTCGGATAACCTTTCCATGCACAGTAAGTGAAACAACTAACAACCAGGAGAGTAATTCAAATTCGATTGGAGACTATAAGTATGTGCTAGAGACCAAGTCTATGAATGAAATAGTCGCTGCACATAAAAGATATACACCTATAACAAGTATTTACTTGTGATCAAAGCTTTGTCTAACTGCAGGTTAAAATGTTCTTTCAGGGCAGAGCAAGAGATACTTCTGCGTCACAGTATCTCGCACTCTCACGGCGATGAGAAGTTCGTTGGTCGTCGGAGCCTGTTTCGGCGCAGCAAGAAAGGCGTCCATGGTATGACCATCAACCACTCGAGGGAGAGCAGTGATTCCGCTACTAGCATGACCGCCAGCTGTACAGGTTGGGATGATAACAGCATTTATTTAAACACCATTCGTTTACAGGCAGCAGGACTAAGAATTTGAAGATTTGTGTTCTTGAACATTCAGCCACAGACTGTGTTTGTGTTCTGAATGCCAACCTTGTTTCCAGGTTCTTTCCTCTCCTTAGAGTTGGGTCTGCTCGCGTGTAATAGGTAGAGGAAAGAGCCTTGGAACAAGGTTGCTTGTTTTTTTGTCGTAGTTTGCAGTCGATTTGATTAATTGTGTTGAAATTGTCGTTCGTCTTCCATGGGTTTTTATTCTCAGCGATTTTGAAGGAAACAAACGCTGTTATCTTCAACTTGCTGAAACGAGTCTTGAAAACTACTACTACACACAGTTCTTCTGAGAACTCAGTCAATAAGTATTTTCATTTAAACTGGCCAGAATCAGTTCCTTTTGGTATGTAATAAAAAACAGATGGAAAGCGACGTAATATTATGTACACATGTAAACTTACATGTTTGTGCCGTCTTCCAGCTTACCCTTACCTTTAAGGAGCAGGCGTAGCTCAATTGGTAAGTGCACTGCCTGGAGCTGGAGGTTCACGGTTCGATCCTCGGTGACTCCAACATCTGTTCGACTTTCTTCTGATCTGTGTAGCTTGAGCTTTGAATACCCGTAGAACGGACACTGACAGAGGAAGGGGGGTAAAGTGCGCACCGAGGACCACAAGTTTATCAGTTACTTACTGTCACGTGTTACACTCGTTAAATAAGATTGCTTTACCTTTTTTTACCTTCTATTCCTACTCTCCAGATCTCATGATGGCGTCTTATCAAATTGTGGAAAAATTGGATAGTAAGTGTTTAAACCTTAACTAAACTGCTATCTTTCAAACTTTAGTAATGTTGTTTATTGTTAGGTTATTTGTTGAGTTCAAGGTCAGTGTTTCTTACAAAAGAGAAAAATAATTCAAAATTTTAGAAAAATGACATGATCCTGTACTTTATGGTCGACATTTAAAGAAAACAAATTAATGCAAGAATAGAGTAGTAACTAAATTTATAACTAAGAATATTTTTAAATGGGTTAATTCATAAAAATTGAACACAGAGAAATAAATCAAGATATTGTAGTATATATTTATCTTTTAATTTAATAGTATTGACTGATCTAGACGGGATACTCTGCACATATATGTCGTGGTTTTTCTGAGAGATTACATAGATGACATGAGAAAGTTTGTACTTAAAAGCTAATTGAGCGATTTTTAAATTTAATGTAATGAGCAAGTTACGATAAATATCTGGAAAACTTGACTGAAGTTACTGAGATTTAAAACAGAGGCTCTGAAATTGATACATTGTTTCGTGTAGGACGTAGTTTTGACAGGTTTAGCCGAGTTGAAATATAGTTGGTTTAACTGCACGATATCGTTAAAAATGCTTTTGTACACTGTTATAGGTCGCACTCCTCGCGCCGTGATTGTGTTTGCCCCGCAAGTGGAAATCATATACGAAAGGCTGTGCCAGGAAGCGCCCTACAAGTTTCTGCACTGCAAGCCAGGTTCGTATTGGGAGAGACTTTTAGTTCGGTCAATAAGCTTTTGATGCACCTGCAATGAAGTCCCACCCTCGGACAATAAGATTTTTTTCAAAGTTCTGTAAAGTAACAGTGGTTGGACACACATGGAACCGCTCAAGACTAACTGATATCTACCCTCGGAGTAGAATAGGTTTCCCACCCAAGGGGTTAAAAGAATGATCCCCTGCGTACGGTCTCCCCGTCCACGACATTTAATTGACAAAATCCTTCGGTTAAAAATGAAAATAATACACGTAGAGTTCGGCGTACGCTAGGTTAAATTGGTTAGATGATAGTTTATGTGTCCGTCTGACAAAGTTTGGAGGTCAGTAACTGCGCCAAAACTGTGGAATTTGCTTCCATCAGAATTGCGGCATACTCTCTTAAATATTGCCTGAAAATTAGCTTTTAGTGTTTAAGTTTTCAACCTATTTTTGGTCATATTTAAGGTTTGTATTATAATTGTATTGTTCTCTTCCGCAAATTAAAGAAACATGATTATATTTTTATCAATCCACATTATTGTATTCGAGAGTTGTTCTGCGCTTTTGGTCATCTTATGTTAAAAAGTACATTAGAAATTAGTTGTTGTCTTATCATACCGTCAAGGACTGGAACTCTCTATCCTTGGACACAAGAAACAGCAAAACCATCGCTCAGTTTAAATAAGCCAAATTTCCTTAACAATAACTGATCCTTGGGCCCAGTGACGCTCACTAGACTATGTTCTTAAATAGTTGTCACCCTTTGCGTTCGTTTTGTTAATGTAGCTTCGTTTTAATTCATGTATAACTTTAAGCATTCGCATTATATTTAAGTTTTTTTTAGAACCCCTTTGAAAATCATTGTTATGAATATGGTTATAACATAAATTTAAAAAGTTACTGTTATTATTATAATTAATAATTTTTATCGTAATATTAAAGCTTTAGTTTATGCTAATACGAAAACATGTCAACAAAGTCTGGCATATACCATATATGGCTGATAAAGAGTTTGTATTTCTGTACCCCAGAACTGATCAACATCAGCGAGGACGAGCTTGAAAGCGTGATGTCTGACGGAACGTTGGTGGACCACGCGTGGAAAGGCTCTCAGCTCACTTGCACCACGCTGGCGTCCATCAGAAAAGTCACCGACAAAGTATGAATTGTTTGTGCTTCTGCTTCAGACACCAGCAAAATAATGCGCTCATTCATTTTAGGGCGAGGGGAGGGGAATTGTAAGATTTTGTCAGTGCAAAAATTTCTTTCTCTCACTGATAAACAAGTCAATTATTTCCTTCAGTTGAAGAGCGTTGCATGATATAGAGTTTCTCGAGAATTTTTTTCTTGAATTTTGGTTCTGCGGTACGGTAATATTAATAATTAGTGTTTTCAAAATCTTCCAACCCCAACCCTCATTGCGTCGGAAATTAGATGGCCTTTCTTGTGTTTGTTACGATATGTCTGAGTAGTGGCCAGTGCTTCGTACTCGTTGCCTTAGCGACCAGTGAAGGCTGGGACCAATGAAGAGGAAATATTTTCCCTTCTCAAAAGCGTTCTACCGAACCTAGTTTGGGGGCTTTTCTCGGTACAAAGCAGCAAATAAAAGCTCACATACATGTTAATATGACCGAAAGTTTTTGCTACCCAATAAATTTCCTTCACCCAGTGATAAATAATGACCAGTACATAATATACCCAAAATCTGAGTTCTGTTAATTGGGACTGAAAAACGGATTGTCTCAAACGTTCAGTAACAAAACCAATACTTGTTGTGTGCAATTCTGGACCCACTTTCGACATTTAATGTTATAAAAGCGGGTGTTTATTTCTTTTTTTATTCTCGAGAACTAATGCCGCTGATGTATTTGACCTTGCAGCATTGTCTGTTGAATGTGGGACTTAAGGCAGTTGAACGACTCCACGCGTTGCAGGTGTATCCAATCATCTTGTTTGTGAAGTTCAAGAATGCCAAGCATTTAAGGTAACTTTAGTGTTAGTCGTGTCCTTTTCGTGGTGTTATTAAATGAATGAATCGTTCGGAGATAGGATAAAACGTTGGTGTAATTACAGCACATCACATCACGTCAAGTCACAGCATATCACAGCAAACTTAACAAAGTACATCGCATTGTATCATAAAACAGCTCACTGCAGCATAGCACGTCACAGCATGTCACAGCAAAAGTCAGCAAAGCACAGCAAATACATAACACCACAGCACAACGCATCTTATCACAACACAGCTCAGCACGGCACATCACGTCACACCATATTACAGCAAACTCAACAAAGCAAAGC
>JAOBRG010383228.1:0-25488 GCA_027574985.1 Umimayanthus nakama | reverse complement strand
TCATTCGTTTAATTTCGAACATGTTTTTGACCAATAAGATGCTACTAATTTCAACCAATGGCAAAACTTGACTTTTCGATCCGCATAAATCTATTACCAACTATTTTTTAAAAAAAACACTGATTTCCCCACAATCCCTCAGTCTGCTCCGACGAAAGGCTAAAGCTCGAAACGTCAGCTAAACACTATATCCCACAGGCGAAAAACATACTATATCAATTTTTGTTGATTAAACCAATTTGTTCATTATAAACATTACTTTTGCTGTTAGTTCTCTGAATTCACAACACAAAAACACTTAGCGGTTTGACAAATAAAAAATTTGATCTTTTATTGCTTGTTTTACAGACCAAGCATGTTTTTCATCATGGCATGAATTCGATAAAACATTGATTCCTTACAAGATTGAACCGCTCTGGCCCGGAGGAGACACGTATTTTAACAAAAACTACAACAAAAGGTTTACACCAATAAATTTTACGATCCCCGATGACTGTGAACGTGTGAAACTCGTGGCGACAATCACCGGTCACGGATCTGACAACAATCAGTGCGGAGAGTTTTGCGTGACGTCACACCACTTCGTTGTAAACGTCATTCATACAAACATGGAAATCTTCAAAAACGCTGGAACAGCGTTGGGATGTGCCGACCGTGTCCGAGAAGGCGTGGTGCCAAACGAACACGGAACTTGGCTGTACGGGCGTGGCGGATGGTGTGACGGACAGGAAGTGACGCCTTGGGTGGTGGACATCACGCAACAGGTCAAGTTTGGCGGCGCAAACAATACCATTCGTTACTACGGATGGTATAACGGGACAGATCCAAACCCAACCAAAGACACAGGGGATATTATCATGTATTCTTACTTGGTCTATTACAAGTATTTATAGTGTGTAAACTATCGCTATCTCACTTAATATATCAGATGTTTTTGGTCTTAAAAATTCCAAGTTTATTGACATCCGTCACGTTTTACCTCAGATCGGTTGAATAAAATTGACCATTTTAACTTATTGTAATGATACAGTGAGACAGCAAGCTCAAAACTTTTGATTAAAAAGTCGCTGTAAAAAATTGCTGAATTTGCCTTGTTGCAGTGCATGGCAAAACGCAATAAATTTCCCAGGCAACTGTTATTGACTTACAAATGTTGTTTCACATCGTTCTCTTCTTACTGCAATACCATACCTTTTAACTGACAATTAAAAAGTTGGTGAACTAGGAGCAGTAAACAGCCCGGGGGAGGGGGGGGGGGGCTCCCCTTAAAAATTTTTGGAAACTTGGCACTATCAGTCTTAGGGTTTAAAATTCGCGATCTTGAATTCTTTGAAGGAATCCCTACGTGATTGATATACTTTGAGGCTCCATTTAAACCTGACCATCTGTGCTTTCCGGTGAGATCACCGCTTGCTCACAACCGCGATAGACCTTCCTTGCGAAAATTTAAAGCAAGAACATAAACCTTGTCGACACTTTTGACGCTGAAACTCGACTCGTGATTCGGAGTGATATTAGACAAAATCGATTGGATGTTTCTTACTAAAGGATCTACACAACACAACAGTTTGCTTAACATTGTCAATAGATATAGTCAGAATTTTATGGTATTAGGTAGTGGACAAAATTACCAACCCAAGCTCTTCTCGGCGTGGGGCTAATCGCATCACCGTGTCGTCGTTTTTTATTTTGTCGTGGCCTCGTGTTTTCATTTCGTCCTCTTTTTGTTTTGTCGTGGCGTTGGGGTTTGTTTGGTCGTGGGGTCCAGTTAGTTGTGTTTGTATCAGTACGGACGCCGAAAAGTTCCAAACGTTTTCACTTCCACGTTGTCGCTATCTGCCGATCGCTGGGATCTTCCGGGATTTCAAGCGAAATGCCGGACACGTTCTATTTGAACGTTTTTGGGCATTTCATATCTCTTTCTCTTCTTGTTGGGGGTGTTGTGCAGTTCCTGGATTTCTTTACATGTAGTTCTATTTACAGTAGTTCAACTGCTTGCCTCTGTATCAGTATTAAACTATAGCAATGTTCGATATTTGTGTCCGGCAGATAAAATTAAACAGCTCAAGATAAGCCGGACAAAGTTGATTGACATTATAAAAACCTTGAAAATGTGAACTTGTAGATGGCGGTTCTTGGTTTTACAATTTTAGTGGATAATTGTTTATCCTTTAAAAACTGATCAAAAAATATATCTTAAAAACTTGCCGTGCAAGAAAACTGATTGACCTATTCGAGGTCTCAACAGATAGACAGAAAGCGTACTATTGGTAGCTTACCAATAGATACATTTACAAAAGAATGCAATGAGCAAAGAGTTTGATTTTAAAGCAATTTTTAGAAAGTTTCATTGCTTGTCTTTGATGGCTGCTAGACATTTAACCAACCGACGTATAAACCAACATCAGTCCTGGCGACACAGCCCACTTGGAGAAGGTCATCGAAGATCCATGACATCAGCTCTTTATGACAGGTCTTCGACCCTGCCATACCGGCACGCATACGGCCGAACGAGCATATACCCGGACGCGTTCAAATGGGATTGCGACCCCACAGTAGTTAGTTCATTGATGAATGAGCTACCGATATCTGACGAAATGACTTCAAGCGAGCAGCAGTGGTAAGGTACAGTTCTTCCAGTTGCCATGTCACGCAATGTCGATATTTGACATTAAGGAAGGCTGCGGCTTACTGTATTGGGTGACTTCATCGAAGGAGCTCACTAACCGACTGTCACCGTTTGTTTTTCTACGAGAAAGGAAGTATTTAGATACTCTACTTGAACATTGGCTTGCTCAGGCTTCGCAAAAACCCAGCTCCTCCACCATTACGCTGGACGACCCATAGACCCCTTCGCGCTTGTAGGGGCATGAAGGGAAACCATCGGGGGTGGAAGCGAAATCTTGAATCATGAATCACGGCTAAAAAAGTGAAGGGATCATGAATCACATCATCTCGCAGGCAGTGAATCATGAATCATGGACAAAAAAATACAAATCTTGAGTATTTGTTTCAGATGAATCATGAATCATGAAGAAATGCTATAAATGAGTCATGAATCATTGGTCGAAAAATATCGGGGAATAACGGATTATCATACTGAAGAGATTCCGCTTCCATCCCCAATAATCAGGACAAGAATTGCAGTAAGCGAGTGAGCTAAATGAGGTTTTTCGATAATTTCTCCAGAGTTTTTCAACTTCAAACTCTAGAATTCTTGTGGAATAAAATTGAGTGTGTTTTCTAAGCGGATAGGCTTATAACTGGCGTAATTGGTGACAAACTAGATGAGAACTGACCAAATTTAGTCGTTAATCTATTGTTTGCCAACGGGAGAAACACTCGCAAATTAAACCTGTTAGCAAACAAATATTTACGACTAAACTTGGTCAGTTCTTGTCTAATTTGCATCCAGTTACGCCAATTAACAGCCTATCTGTAGAAAACATACTTTCTTTTAATCCATGAGAAATCTAGAGGTTGAAATTGAACAGTTCGGGAGGAATATTCGAAAAACCTCATTTTGCTTACTCGTTCACTGTAGTTCTTGTCCTGATTACCCATCATGCCCCTACAAGCGTGAAGGGGCCTAATAGAGACAGCTTGTTAGAACACTACAACAGTCTCTTTGAAGGCATAGCTTCGTATCTCACCGCTACCACCATATAAAAAAACGAGGTCTGCAAGGACGGCTTATGACCGTGACCAACAGCAACGACGCTCGGGTAACAAAATGGCGAACGCTAGCACATGGGAGCGAGGCTGCCAAGGGGATTATGTCCAGAAAATCACCATAGGGGTCTTCAGCAGTTTGTTTAACAGTCGTCAGTCAGTGTGAGTGCAGTTCTGCCAGTTACGACAATTTCTAGTCCATTTGCTGTGTGCACTGTTTCTAGCGGTCTGTTAGCTTAAAACGACGTTTGGATCCGACTTCGGGATCAGACTTGGCGAATTAAATGCGTAGTTTATTGCATTTTAAGTTATTTTACTGCAAAACTTTCGATTATGACTTACTTACCAAAGATTTTCTACATATTTAAGATCTAAATACAATGGAATCACATCTTGACTGAATTTTGTTCACCATTTTAAGAAAGACATTTGATGGAGGGCTTGGCGCAGTGGTAAGATGTCTATCTCCCAACCCTGAGGTCCCCGGTTCGATCCCTGGCCTGGTCAAGGATTGAATATTGTGGAGGCCTCCTTTTCCGTTGAAGTTCACTCAGCTTTCCATCCTTCCGAAGTCGGTAAAATGAGTACCAGCATACACTGACTGCTTTGTATATTTGCTTCCGGTCCACTGGGGATAACATGGAAAAGGCGCTACGTAAATGCACTACTTTGTTACTTATCGTTTGACGGGTCCTTATATATAGTTTCTGAAAACTAGACGTTAACTGCAGAGTGTTCCGCAGCTATGATTTATAATGTAGAAGATGTGATGCTCCTCTACTCAAGTATTCATCTGTTAGGGGCTTAACGCTATTCCGCCTAGGCGTTTTTGGAGTTCCTGCCAGCTGATCTGAGACTATGAAACAAGCCAATCAGGTGCGAGAAAGCGGGAAAAACTTGTTATCATTCCAATTCAGAAAAGTATGCTTTTCTCTGCGCGATCAAAGTTCACGATAACAAACAATTATGGCTACCGTGTCGGTTGTTGTTTATTTCGGTTTATTTACAGTTGATTCGGCTCAATCTTGCATTCAAAAGTTTATTATTGCGGGCGCGATGATAACAAGTTTTTCCGTGACGTCATGGAGCCAGATCAGCTGGTGGGCCTGGGGGGGGGGGGCTTCAAAAGTCCCCCCTCCATAAATCCGAAAGTATTGACGCTGTTGTCATGAAACTTGGAAGTTAGATAGAACTTAATTACCTAATTAATTTGAATAGATTACACGTTTATATGACGCCATGATGACGTTATAGTGACGTCATTTTCCCCAAAAAATCAGTGTTTTTTTAGATATTTATTCCTATATTTGTGCAGAATTCCAACACAGCCAACAACTCCTGATTAAAAGCACTTGATCAATACATCGAACAATAAACTTTGGTTTTAGGCAATTTAAATCATTTGAATGTTTTGAATTGCAGAGATACATAGGATTTAGAGAAATGTGAACTGCAAAACGGGAAGTGGCGGATTTGGCACTTTTTAAATGCTAATTGTGCTTAATTGATGTGTGTATTTTTAAGCTTATTCAGTAAATAGGGTCTTAAATTAACCAAACAAACCAAAATTCCGAAATGAAAAAAATCGGAAAGTCAAAATTAAACTACTATGACGTCATTCGCCAGATTTTACGTTTTGCCCTTTTATTTGCGTGACGTCATCGATAACGTCACAAGTCACAGATCCCAAGCATTACAATCCAGTTTAGTGTAAAAAATAAACAAGAAATCCAAATTTCAGATAATTATGCCCTTCAAAATGCTGTTGCTATGGCAACATCAGACCCAATAACCACATTTCTACTACACCACCCAACTGCCAGACAAATTTGAGGAAAACTCCTATGATATGGAGGGATTACCTTCATTCGTCTGAAATTGCCAGCTATTCAAAGTCGGCGCGGGCATCAAAAGCCCCCCCCCCTCCCCCAGGGCGGAATAGGGTTAACGTATTTTTAAAACATACTGGACTGGATAGGAGGTGCGAGAAAAGAGAGAAAAAGAAAAAAAAGGATAACATCCCAGCTGTTAAGTTTCTTCATTCTCATCATCTCTTGTTTCAAATTTACATAAACATTGCTTCAATTTGCACAAGCCGGACCCCCGCTAAGCTATTCACAGAGCTTTGAAAAACGCTGGAACAAAACAACGAGATAACTAGTTTGTTGTTGAAGAAACAACACTCCAAAGCTTTTGCAGTTATGCTGATAAAGTGCATGACACATAAAAACCCTAAAGCTGAAAAAATTAAATAGCTTTGCAGTAATCGACTGCAGGAAATCTAAGAAATTAGGAAAAGATCTATTGAATTTGCGAGAGAGTAAAACTGCAGACTTCGATGCTGAAGCAGTATTTAAGAAAATGCCACGCAGAGCTGTTTAAGAACGCGTGTGGCTCGCTCGTTGTATCCTCGGGATATAATGAAGGGGTTTCTTCGATCGTTGATAGTTTTTTGGAACATTTGTTTTTTAGTTATTTTGACTTATAAATATTTAAAACACCTTACGTCTATGTTAGAAATTGCAGTGCCTTGAACGACGATGAGCAAATTATTACAATGCTCAGCTTAAGATGAAATGGGGAGTTTGTTTAAATTCTTACAAGTACTCGCAGAATTTTCGCACGAAATGAAAATTTTAGTTGTTCAAGGACAAGTCATTTTTCTTCGAAAGAAAGTGATATTTTTTGTGGTTATTTTCTTTATATTTGGGTTTTTAACCTGGATGACAAGAAAAAACAAAGAACTGGCTGAAACAAGTTTCGACACTTTGCAGAAATTGCGAACAAACTTTATTTCTTTCGAAATGGACTGGTTTGAGAGGAATATTACAAGATTTGAGAAATGGCAACGCAAAACCAACCTGAACTTTACCGTGTTTAGACAAGCGACGATAAAGACAGACGGGGGTTTTAGTTGTTCCAGCTCCGAAGTGTTTGGCTCCTGTGCTTTTAAAGTTGACAGTATCATTCACGGGATTTCACTTTGTAATAAGTATGGCAACGTTTGCGTTGGATTCGTTCTGACGAAAGGAATGAAGGTCTACCTCAAACACCGAGTCAGGAGCTTGCATTTCGATAGTCAAGCCGCTTCCTTCATCAGACAATCATATCTGAAGAAGTTGCATAAACAGTAGTTCGGTTGTTTTGATTTGGTTTATTTTGTTTTGTTTGGTCTTACCAACTTTTATTTAAAAAGCGATTTCTTACTTGTTTCTTCGGTGATTTAACAATCTTTCGACGGAAGCAGAGAAGAAAAGCTTTCTGGCAAAAACGAAGGAATAGCCGAGTATACTGTAGTTTTACTTGAATAGTATTGTTTACACTATGTTACTAACTTGTCGACTATATAGTTCAGAATCGTACATCTGAGACACCAGACTGCGTCTGGTGTTTTTAAAATTTATCATTAAATATTGAACAGTAAAAAAGATATGACGTCCAACGACTGTCAGGTAACCACAGAAAACTTTCGAGAAAACGCCAAGTAAAACAGAGTAGAAGAGTTTCACCGGGCTGAAGCTATCTGCCAGTTCGACTGCCGGTTCAAAACCTCCAAGAAGTTGTCTGCCAATTCGATTCCAGTACGAAATTTCCTTTGAAATCATATAGATTACCAAGGAGATGCAAAAATCAACTTCCAACTTTTAATTTCATCTCAAAAAACCAAATAACACCGAAGAAAATTAGAAAAATCTTTCCTAAAAATGGTCTCGCAAAACCGGCACCAAATTTAACAAAACCGGACTTTCCAGCATTAATAACTAAAAGACAATTAAAGTAATCATCGAACTTCTACAAGCAAACAAACATTCCTCGTGCCAACCCAGTTCACTCACAAAAACAACGAAATTCTTCAACACTAAAAAATTATGGGGAGTAGGGTAGGGCGCCAAAAGCCCGGTAAAAATCCAACGTTTCACAACTTTCAAACTGTAATAACTTCTAGAGAAATGCTGCAAATATCCTGAACTTCTGCATGCAAGCAGTTTTCCCAAGTACCAACCCAGTTCATTCATAAAAACAACAAAACTATATAAGAACAAAAATTGATGGGGGGTAGGGTAGGGCGCCAAAAGGTTAAAATTCTACCGTTTCACGACTTTCAAACTGTAATAACTTCAAGAGAAATGCTGCAAATATTCTGATCTTCCGCATTCAAACAGTCGACAGACATTCTTCGTACCAACCCAGTTCATTCACAAAACTAAGGAAATCTCCTAAAAACAAAAATTTATGAGGGGTAGGGTAGGGCATCAAAATGACAAAACCGGCTTGAACATCTGTTTGTTCTTGTAGATAGTATTGCCACTGTCTTCACGCCTGCTCTAGCATATCTAGACTTAGTGACTTAACTCCGTGTACCCGTTACGTTTTAGGAATCCCAAATTTTCTCTTGGGCTTTATGACACTAACTTCAATTTATATTTTTATAAAAGACTTAATTCTCAAACGGCTGTTTGTGCCTTCAAACTTCGATTAAAACACTCTGGAAATGTAGAAATGAACGATTTTGCCTTATGTTCCTCTTCTACAGTACTGCAGTTTTAAAAACTTCATGAAACCACTATCGTATCTTCCCGTAAAACTTACTGACTGACTAATTACTAAAATGCAAAAAAGTAGTGTGTGCTGAAACCAAACATATGTCAATCGAATAGTTTCCAGGTGTTTTGTCTGTTTGCGACAAAACTAGGTTGTTATCCACAAAGTTTGTTTTCCTGATTTTCATTAATTAATCTTCTATAACAAATAATGTTTTTCGATCCATATCCCTACGCTTTTGTCCGCAGTCTCTAGGTTTCATTATGCATCATGGCGTTTTTATCTAACAACTCTAGAATAGAAATTACACTGAATAACTAAATACAAAACTATAACAACGCACAGTGGAACAAACTGACGTCAATAGTTTTGTGGTAACAACGCTCAGCGTCGCTCAAAGTAAACTTAGATGCTTGAATAACCTTAGAGACTTTCTCCGTCTATGCTATACTAAAGTAAAGTTATGTTTTGGGAAGGTAGAGTTGGTTTTCTTCGGACTTCAGGAAGGAAAGTGTTTCTATTGGCAATCGTTTGTACAACGGCCGTTGGACTATTGATGTGGATAAGTAGAGGAAAAATTCAATGGATCGAGTCAGATGTTTCTATCCACAATACTTTGCAGAAAATACGAACTAACTATTTACCCACTGAGAAAGACTGGTTTGAGGGAAATATTACAAGTTTTGATAAGTGGCAAAGGAAAGCGAAGTTCAATTTCACTGTGTTTAGACAGGCTACGGTAAAAACGGAGGGAGATATATTTTAGCTGTTCATCCTCTGAAATTGTCGGTTCCTGTGCTTTTAAAGTTGACAATATCATCCAGGGAGTTCAGTATTGCAACGTGTATCGCCACGTCTGCGTGGGGTTCGTTCTTACGAAAGGAATGAAGGTCTATCTTAAACACAAGGTCAAGCATCTGCACTATAGCAAAGAAGCAGCTTCATTCATCAGGAAATCTTATTCAGTAGATGACCTAGAAGTTTAGTTTAGCTCTTGTGATGTCTTTTTGGTATTAAGTTTGTTCTCATTTTCACGGCTTAACTTTAGAAGGAGAATTATGCTGAACACATAACGAATGCAAAACTTGACCGAAAACAAAGCGTGAGTTCAATGAAACAACGGCAGGTTTGCCAGTAGACGCTTCAATCGAGTACATACAACCAAAAGCAATATTTATACTCAAAAGCAATGTGAGATTTCTTCGTATCGCGTTTTTGGGCCCAGCAACTACGCGAGCTGGATACTGTCATGCTGTTATCAGAACAAGCATGAAAGAAAAACAGTTGTGAACAACATGCGCATGCGTATTGGCTCTGCGGGCGCAGTTACTGCTATCTACATACAGTGCACAGAAGTTCAGTCTGGTTTCTGTCATAGACATTGGTTGATTTTTGTTCCAATTTATGGAAACAACTTATGCTTTTCTTAACAGGGCAGAATTAAACATTTGTCTATTACAAATGATGTTTGTCACTGTCACATAATTTGCACACACTAGTTCTGAAGTATAATGTTATGTGACTCAAGAGCAACTTCGTAATCGTTTGATACTTCTACAGACTCTATAATACTGTATTCGTTATGTACATCGCGGGGACGCAGAGGTTTTTAAGGGTGGGATCTGAAAATTTATTTGAGGTTAAAGGGAAGGAGAGTTAGAAAACATTTTGGTCATGGCAGCGGGTACCAATTTTTTCTTTTCGTGCAAAGCTGCCAGAAGCAAAGTAGTTGTGGTAACAGCATGCGTTTCATAGATTTACTTGACTACGTAGTCAGTAGATACGCAATATTGCGTAACTGAGCTTCCATCAAGGCAATTATATTTATCATATTTTATAACTTTATTTACAAAAGATGATGCTATAAAAATTCGGTGGGGTTGTGCCTAAAATGTGTTTTATAATGCTCTCATAAAGAAATATATTGCCTCTAGGCATAATTAGCTGAACAGTCGCAGGTTTTAAACTCACATGATGATCAAAATGTTTGTAATTTCTAAGCTAAACTCTCTTTGTATAAAACGCCTTTCCAAGGGCTCCGAGTTCTTTCTCGTACCGCAGTTTGTCATCGGCAAGCAAGTTCTTCAGCTGCGCTCTACGGACCTACAGTAGGGAGCGACACATATTAGCCTTATTAGGGCTTGTTTTAGAGCACAAATCAAACTCTTAGTACATGCAAGCACCAAGCTAATCATTCTCATTTGCTTAGGTTTAGAGAAACAGAACGTTGGGGATAGGGGAGGGGGGGGGGAGGTCAGTATAGTGGAACAGTTTGCCTGACGAACTAAGGACCGT
Organism: Umimayanthus nakama; assembly: GCA_027574985.1. Classification (NCBI taxonomy): domain Eukaryota; kingdom Metazoa; phylum Cnidaria; class Anthozoa; order Zoantharia; family Parazoanthidae; genus Umimayanthus; species Umimayanthus nakama. The sequence goes on along the minus strand of JAOBRG010383228.1, from coordinate 14,979 downwards.
AAATTTTCGTAATTTTGCCTTGCAGCTTCCAGTTTTTTATTTACATTTTTTCTGTAGTGAGCATTAGGAATTGTTTTAAATTCGCATTGTTACGAAATAATGCTATTTGTAACAGTCCATGCAAGTTTGTACAACAATCTGTCGTTTTCACGAAAAAATAAAGCCTTGTTCGCGGAGTAAACACGAATAAAACTAATACTATCAGTATCCCTGACTCTAACTCTATACTAAACCAAGATTTACTCTAAAAAAATTAAATAGGACTGAAAAAATAAAAAGCTATGTGAAATTACTGTGGATCGTAGGCATCATTCTAGTCCTATACACTACCATTGCGTCAAAAACTCAATTCAGTGCCGTTTAAATTCTTTTTACAACATACATGATTTTGTAAATGGTATCGACTGTTATGAATTGGCCTCGCCGACGCATAATACAAATCTGAACTGCACGCTTTTTTATAAGAACAACGAGGCTCAAGTTTGGCCTAAAAGTAAGAACAACATAAGAACAATCCAGGCTGGGGTTTGGAATCATAAACGCAAAGTTTACTTTTCCGTATAATATTTTGTTATTTTCCTCAAACTTGACTGTATCGAGCATTAAAATACTCCAAATGAGGACGTGGTTGAGATCGATCAATTCTCCGTTGCGATTTATTCAGCTTGATTTTCACAGTATAGTTATATTTGTAATATTTTAGGAGCTCTTTCTTACTGTTGTTGTTTTTTTGAGTACTTTTTTTAAAAAAAAGAACAGCTTTAGAATAAGAACAGCTTAAGAATAAGAACAGCTTAAGAACAATTGTGGCTGAAATTTCCTAAAATGTTAAGAACAACGAGCCTTGGCCAAAATTTACTGGTTCTTATAAAAAAGCGTTTAGTTTGTTTCTAACTCACCATAACAAGCTGTTTGCTTTGTAGTTTCACTTCGCCCTCTATAAGCTCGGCTTCACGCTCCTTTCTTTTCTTTTGACTCGACTAGTAAGGCAACAACAAAAGTGTTAAAACATAGTTTCAGAGCTTGAAAGTGTTGTTGTGACTCTCGATAACTCGAAGAATCAATATTTTGAACCTTAAATAAATATTAACTCGAACTCGAACAAAGTATGCTTCTCCCTTGAAGAATCGTTCTCATCCCTTTATTTTGGTGATAATCCGTTCAAATGTTCAATCTCTTTTTTTAACGTTTTTCTTAAAGGTTCTTGTTATCTAAGAATCTTAGAAGTCTTATAAACTAAAGTGTCGACTTTATATGGTTTTTATGTTTCTTGCCAGCAACTTCATACAACTCAATCGATGTGAGATATTTTTAGTTTCCATTATTTCTTCATGTTCTTTCTTCCCAATAAACTTGTGTTGGTCAGTGCATTTATACTCAGGGGGGGTGGGGGGGTTACTACAATGTATTGGCTATATGGGTATGTGCCGCTGGAAAGCCGTATATTGTTTTCAAGCCATTTGCTCTGGTATAGGGTCTAGTAATCATAGAGAAAAGGTCTAGAATAGGGTCCCGTTTAACGGATAACGGTACTTAATCAATTCAGTTGTGCTGAAATTCAATACTTGATGTATAAAACTGCATTAAGCTGAATAAACATGAAGACGTAATATATACTTGGTAAAACTAGTCTGCTGTAGGGTTGGGTCGAACTAAAATGAGTACTCTGGTATAGGGTCACAACATTTGCAAAATTTACTCTAGTAAAGGGTAGGACTAGACGGCTTTCGCGAACCCAGCGGTACTCCCCCACCCAAACTGTATGGGAGCCCCCCGCCCCCCTCCCCCCTGTAATTAATGTGGAGGGATGGAGAAAAAAATATTAATTGACGGGTTCCCAATGTATACTAATAGCTAGTTTTTAAAGTTGGATGCATTTGCAAAGGTTTCAAGAATGAAAATTTAAAAAAATTTTGGGGGGTTTTCCTCTGGACCCCCAGGTTTTGCTCGGGCAAGTTCCACCCCCTAACCCCCACAAAAAACAGTTTGTCCAGCTACGGTACTGCGTACATTAGATGTGCGACTCGTTTTCACATCAATATATACGAATATAGACGTAACGACAATATTGATACTCGTTATAAGACCAGCCCTCTAAAACTGAATATACCGGAAAGCATGGCATCCACGCTGTTTTGTCCAAAAGAAACCAAAGTGCAACATCAGATCAGAGCTACATACAATGGTTTTATAGTTCAAATAAAATTTCCCAAGTGAAAAAATAATATTTGTAAGGAAGTGCATCCCCTCCCCTCACCCCTCGGGCTACAGGCTATACTGAGTTGTAGTTAGTTTGTCGGTGTAGGATGAGGTAAAACTAATTCTATAAAAGAGCCAAACCGTTGAATTTGCAAAGTTTTGTACGCACTCGTTTTAAAACAATGAGTGATGGAAATTTTTCACGCGGGGTTTAAATCCTATGCTGGAATGTTGAACTAAGTTAAGAAACCTAAAATTAACTTTCACGGGCCTTGTTAGCATAAGGCCAATATCCGTAAGCATCTTGCCATTAGAAGAGCAAACCGTTCTACGACTTGCTGGAAACGACAAACAAATGAAGACTCGTACCTCTTCAAAGTTCGTCATCCATCGAGATACTTCTAACTCTTTATTAGCTCTGAAAAAAAATTAAAAGTAACGCTTTAGTCTTTTTTAAATTTTATCTTTTTAAACTGAAAACAACAGTAACCAACTATAAAGATTACCACCGAATAAGACAGAATCACTTTAAACTCAAATCAATGACAATGAAGGTTTATTGAACATCGATCATTTGCTTAACAACATCAGTACTAAACTGGCCTTAAACTCTCCTGATAGTAGTACTTACATGCTTTCAGCGTTTAGTCTGTTTGCTATTAGCTCGTCTGTCTAGAAAAACATAAAAAAAGATGAGTTTTCTGTCAGGGTTTTGCTTAAAAACTCGTTCTGCGTTCTAAGTTATTACAACACAAGAGAATTGTAAGACTTGAGCCAGCTGAAGTGACTGATCACAAAGTTTATGTGAAAAGCCGGAAAATGAAATGATTGATTGATTCAGTTACTAGTATCTAATGCTAAAATTTACAATTCTAAAGTTAAGGTAAGAACAGCAACAACATTGAAGTTTTACCTTGATTCTCGAATCCTGTAATGCAAGTGATTTGCGGAGTGCTTTCGAGTTGGGATTGTAGACTTCATACCTATAACTGGTAGTGAATAGTCGGTCATCTGACATCTTGCTGACTTCTTTAACCGCTGGTTTATTTGGTCAGTTTCTTCAGTACGTTTGAGTGCTAAGGGTTAAGTATGTTTGAAGTTGTTGTAGCGTTCTTGGTGCGAAATGTAAACTACTTGAACTGCATGGTCACCATGGTGAAAACAAACGACGAGATTAATTGAGTTTGTGAAAAAGAAATCGATATAATGGTTATGTAAATAACTTTCAGTTATCTTAATTAGGGTTTGTTATCACAATACTTGATAGTGTGATAACTTGTGATACACCAGCGACGAACCTAATGCATAAGTTGAGGGTGAAAATTTTGCCTTGGCCAATAATTTTTTATCGTGCAAAGATTAAGTTAACTCGCGCGGTTTTCGTCTCATTGCAGGCTCTTTGTTTCTCTTTTTTAAGTACACCATTATTTATTTAGAACTTATCGACCGTAATATTAGCGTGTCTCTTGGGACATTTTGAAGAACCAAAAAAAGTTTCAGTCTTCAAAAGAAGCAAATTTTAACCGAGCAACGGTTAAATGATATTTCTAGCCGTGATGTATTTGAAACAAAACAGTTGAACACAATTATTTTTAAAACTTCAAGTTACGCTCAATAACTACAATTCGTTGGACGTCTCGCAGACATCGCAGTAGAAGCGTTTGAATGTACGATACTTGAGCTTGACAAAACAACTGAATCATATATTATATAATTAGCTGAACGCTATGCAATTTAATACTAGTAACCAAACATTTTTTGTACATATGTTAATAATATATGAGATGCAATATATCTTGCCGAAATAGTTTACACTTTCAGCTTAATACGAAGCATAAAAATTAAAATGTAAGTTATAACTGAAATTCGGGTTTTAAACTTTTGTATAAACTGGATATTAAAATGTTCGTTTTCAGAGTTCTTATCAGGTGTTGATTTTTTAGAAATACTTTGTATTGATAAGAACCGGAGTGGTTTTGGAATATTGAATGTGAAGAGACTCATAAAAGGTGGTTAAGGGGTTAAGGCAAACAACACTACTTTAAGTTTTCATATATAGCAAGATCAAAGAACTTTTGTTTTGATCAAAATTCACGCTTTTTTCTAAGAACAAACTTTATAAGAACACCCAGGTTGTGATTTGCCCAAAAATTAAGCTGAACAGGCTAAGAACAATCACCATGGGCATGAGGCTGAAACTTTGATCAGAAAAATTTATTAATTTTTTTATTATCCCTGACACAGATTGAGACGTACATGAAAACAAAACTTGTCAGCCGAGTTTAGCTTGGTTATCGGGCGCTGGGACATTGTTAAATAGTCAAGTTCGTCACGATCGCGGACGCTGTATTGACAGTTGCAATATTTTTCGCTGGATGAAACAATAGCAAACACATACATTTCTTATGTTATGTTCTGGGCAACTAATGCACTGTTTGAAGATATCAGAAAATAAGAACAGTTTAAAATAATTTGAGGCTGAAATCGCCGAAAAATTAAGAACAGCCTAAGCTGAGCCGAAAGTTACTGGTTCCTCTTAAAAAAAAGCGTGTAGTGCCCTTAGTCATCAAGATATTGCTCTTCATCAAGAGCAAGATATTTTTCTTGTTTAGAGCTACTCAAATAATGTAAAATATTATTAGCGTTTTAACATGGGGAGTATTTTTAAAGCAGAAATCTTAGTTTAAAACGGGGAACCTTTTTTGAATCAGAAATCTCTCCATAGTCATAGAATGGGGAATCTTCAAAACAGTAAAAACGACAGTTTTTACTGGAAGTAAAATTGTATGACGCGTAGTGCTCTTTATTTTTAGGAGGGAATTTCTCGAGATATGTTATGGCTAAAACTACGAAAATGTAAATGATCAATGCTCTCTCAATTTTTAATCTCACGCTATCAAATACGTGGCAAGTTGAGAAAATAATAGCCAAAGATGAAAACCGTCCTGGCGAATTTTCAAATTCCGCTCCAATAATTTTTTATGACTCAAATTCGGCAGGTTTGTATGCTGCAAATGGGAAATTTCTTCAAATGCCTGCAGAAAATTAAAGACGCTTTCAATCAAAAATCGCCAGGACGGAATTAGAGTAAAATTGGGCTGAATCTTACAATCAAACTATAAATGGTGGAGATTGAAACCAACAGCCGCATTGACGTCTGGAAGTGAAATAAACAGTTTGAATTATGATGCTCACATTCGTTTATAATCCCAAATTTTGTCATCAATTTTTTCACCATCATTTAGATAATTTTATAAGCTTTCCATTGGTATATAGGTTTGTGGGTAATCCGATACGTATTAACGGAGTTACGTACGAAAAACTGAAAACACCGCTCAAGGTGAAAGGTACACGTCGGTGAGATATGTAGGTACTTATATGCATTCGATGCCCTAGAGTCAAGGGATGTACCATAAGAAAAGTTATAGGGGATAGGGTGGAGAAAAAAAAATAAAGCACGAAAATTTTTACCAATATAGATATAAAAATAAGTGCACCGATCAGTTCACCCGGTCAGAAAACTGTTAGATTTCTGTAGCGTAACAAAAGACAAGATTTTGACCTAAAGTAAAGATATTGATAGACAAGACTGAGAAAAGATTATTTAAAAATAAAACTCAGCAATCATTGTCCTCAAGTTTACATTGACAGAAGCAACCGTATCTGTCAATTCTGAGTTTCAGTATTCTGCGGAAGATGAACGACATTTTCTCTTTTAATAAATCAACATTTATCAAGAAGTTTACAAAACTTAAAAACGGCTGTTGCCTGAGACGCCACCGTATTAGAAACTATTTGTAGCACATGACAGAAGAGTAACAGTTCTTACAACAAAAGAATAACATCGAAAAAAACTACAACACGTTTCGTATAGCTACAAAAAGTGTGGTTCATGACTGCGAGGTTTGTTCACCGTTTTACTCTCCGAAGCGTGTCATATATGACTAATCATAAGAGCGCTTCAAATAATGCAAAATCAACACGATACGACAAGAGCAAGGTCAGACTTGGTCAGGCACGTTCACGATACTTGGCTGAACTTCACAACACTTCCGCTTCCTTCAACCTGAAAAAAGAGCTGTATTCATAGTTTCTTCTTCTCGAGCACACAGGAAAGATGTTTTCGAAACTTAATCGAGCTTTCAAATTAGCCAATGAACTTTCTTTCGAACGTTTTACATACACCATGCATCATCTAAATTTAGTTTATTCAAACATTACTGACTGAAATAGTTTCGATAGTGGTTCTATCTACAATGCAAATGAGTGAATACAAACCTTGATTCTTTTCTTATATTGTGACTCATGTCCGATTCCGTTTTAGCAAGAAAGGAGGTTGTAAACGGAGCCAGCATTTCCGTATTTGGACTGCACTTGGGGGTACTGTAAAACGTTTCCTGATAACGAGCACGTCGGTCTCTCTAAGACAAGCTGAGGAAACTTTATATATCCGTTCACGTATCTCATACTTTCACACACAACATCGAACAACTAAACTTTAAGAGAAACTGAGTTTTGCATGTAACAGAGGCGAAATGATTCTACGAGTATCAGTTTCAGTAATTTCCTTCGTTATGGCCGTTGGATTTGGTAAGTTTTTATACCTTTTAGCTTGTTATGATTGGTTCTCAACTTTCATAGAGGTAATTTAAAGTTTACCGACCATTAAGTGAAGTGGTTTGGAATCGTGAATTAAAGCGTCAGAAATGCATTCAAAGCGAAAGTAAAAGCAATTGGTCTGTTTAGGGCTACAATTGGAAAGGATATCAAATACAGTTAAAACGTTCTACAAGTTACTGGTTATTTTCAATATGTGCAAATGATTAAATGCGCGTTTATGTAAAAGATAACTGAACAAAAAATAGTTGAAATGAGGTAATATTCGAATTCATTCAAATTAAAATCGAAGATTTTATTGTGACATTCTGACAAGGCTGTAATATCAGGTATGGACCCAACTTGATCGAGACTTGAATAGGCGACCTGGTTCATGAAAACTTTTCTCTTCAGCTCTTTCTGGTCACCTAAAATAGCTTGATAATAGCTTTGAAGTAAAGAGAGAAACAGCTTTTTCCAGGAAAGTTTTATCATAGGATAGTTTAAAAACCGCAAGTTTAACCCCAACGTCCCATAAATATTTTAAAATTGTAATGCAACTTGGTTAATGTTGAAGGATAAAACGGTTTTAAAAATAGACAAACACGTGGCAACTCTTCATACCTCGCCTACTTAGGTGCAACACAGTTTTGTGATTATGATGATGATGATTTTGTTGTTACTGATGTTCTTGTTGTTGTTGCTGTTAATAATAGTGTTGATGATGATGACAATGGTGATATTTTGCTGTTGCTGATGTTGTTGTTGACGATGATAATAGTAATAGTAACAGTAATGTTGTGTTTATGGTGATGGTTTTATTGATCGGTTGGCGTTGATGATGATTATAATGATAATGAGGTTGACGAGGCTGATGACGACGACGAGGATGATCTCGAAAAATATGAGTATCAGTAGTAATAATAATAGCAATGTATTTATAAAGGTATCAGCCGACAAGTTAAAATACTTATCAATCTTTTTCTCTCCATACACAGAAACTAGCAGTATATCTACAGAACAAGTAGCCAATCAAAGCGGCACGATTCACTGGTTTGGCATACACCAACACTTGATATTTCGACTTTGATTAACCCGGCATCGGAGTGCGCCAAACCTGTTAGTCACCAGTTTGCTGTAAACTAAAAGTGGACATTGCGCACGAACTAGCAAATTAAGCCCAGTTCAAACGGCGTACTTCTCATACACCGAACTTAATACTTAATGAAAAGTTCACCGTTTGAAGCGGATCAGAATGTCGAATAATGCGGCAAGTTCTGCCATATTTGATACGTCTGCCTTACCTAATGCAAAATGCCGTATCTTATCTGATCCAAATGTCGAACTTTTGATTGAGTATTAGGTTCGGTGAATAGGAAGTACGCCGTTTGAACTGGGCCTTAGAGTATACTAATTAACTCTTTCCTAATTTTGTTCCCAGCAATGCCGTCAGAAGGATCGGAGTGTGGTAAAAAAACTTACGACCAAAAAACCCAAATGTGTTGTGCTGGAAGACTTCACAGAAAAGTCGCCGGTAAATATTTATGCTGTGGAAGGAACGCGTACAACCCCGTGCACCACATCTGCTGCGCCGGGCGGGTTCTAAGAAAAGTTGGCGGTATGTCAACCTGCTGCGCTTTTGATCCAACTTCGCACCTCTGCTGTGACGGAAGAGTGAGTCGAAAATCGAGTGAAAACTCCGCCTGCTGCGGCAAAAAACTTTTTAATCAAAAACGCTACGTTTGCTGCGCGGGTCACGTACTAAGGAGAATTGGTGATAAAAATGCTTGCTGCGGTAGCAACAGATATAACTCTGAAAGGTTTAACTGCTGCAGTGGTCGAGTACTGAGCAAATTTGGTGGAAGGACAGCTTGCTGTGGGGCGAATAGCTACAATCCGTCCTTTTTCGTCTGCTGCGGAGGTAGAGTTCTTCACAAGTTTGGTTATAAAAACGTTTGTTGCGGAAATGTTATCTACAATCCCAAGCACCACATTTGTTATCATGAACGACTGCTACGAAAGCCAAGAATGCGTAGATGAAAAGCGCTTAAGCTGTGGCCAGGCAAAATTTTGCCAGGTCTTAAAAGTATTCATAAGATTGGTAGTAGTTTTTTGAGGTTGACGTGGTTGCATCAGAACAATAGGCTTAGTCGTGTAGCATGTGAAAATGCAACGAGCTAGCCACGTGACCACTGTTCCTCTTTAAGTGGGTTCTCCATTTTAAAAAACAGTAAAAACGTTCACTTTTCCTCCTACCATGCGTCCTGGCTTGTTGAAGAATTGCCCAGAAACCAAAGGACGATGCCTAAAGATAATGGGAAACAAGAAAAAACTGAAACTGGCTGTCTCCGTAATTTCTGTGTACGAGCTAGGTAAAATGCCTCAACTCCAAAGCCAGGTTCACAAACGTCGCATAACATGTATCAGAAAGAATCAAACACAGATATGAGTCGCAAAGCTGCAAAAATACCTGCGACAGTTCAATAACATTTTTTCGAATAACGCTTTAGTTCCAGCGGACAATAACCTGAAGTCGAGGCTTGGTGTGAGAAAACTGTACCTAGCACCTAGCCTCGACTTGAGGCTGTTGTTGGCGGGAAGTGAAGCGAAACTCGGAAATGGTCTGTTAAAAGCATACTATCGCTGACTGCCGTCAACATGCTGTAAGCATTGCCTCAAGATTAAGAAAGTTGAACTTAGCACATCTTGATATACCGAACTTTCGTTGCAAGGGATACTTGTCAGCGCAAGTAGTATCGCAAGCATATTGTAGGCCTGACAACAATGGTGCAGTTTTCCTTTTCGTAAACAACAGTCTGATGATATCTTCACGAAGAAGACAAAGTCGCGATCGTGGAAATACAATTAATACCAACTCTGACCCTAATCCTATCTACAATTAGCTCTAAAAGAAAAAACTAAGTAGAAAAAAGGAAGCAAAAGATAGTTAAAAACTAGTAATTTAGTACCATGTTTTGAACCCGTGACCGATGCTTTCTGTTACTACTACTACTACTACTACAACAACAACAATAACAACAACAACTATCATTACTACTACGAGGCTAACAACACAATTGAGTTTCTTTTTTTAAATTTCATATTCATTTTACTGTGTATGTGTTACAGTTGGCACCGGCAGCAATTGTTCTAAATGGTTAATAAAATGGAAAAAAGCGTCATTTGACCTTGATGAAGTACACCCTTTTTGGGACGGACAAATTTGGTCAATCATAGGCGTAAAAACACGGTTGTTTTGTTTTCCATAACCTTTTTGGCGTGCAAATAACTTTTCTGCCTAGTTCTACAGTAGAACTTTTGTTTTATTTTTGCAACCCACTTCAAGATGGCCAAGCATTTTGCACTGTGTCAAAATTTAAAGCTTTTTCTAGTCAATGTGTGTTTGCAAACGTTGCAAACTCAACCGGATTTAGTAACACTAATACTGTTGAATGCAAGGGATCTGAGTTAATAAAAATGTTAAAGTTGAAGTGTTAACGTGAGGTTTAAACTTTAAATTTTGACTGGAGAAACATGCTTGTACAGCCCAAGTTCTTAAAAATATTATTATTCGCATAAAAAAAGTTTCCTTTTCAATTGGTATAGTTTTTTTTATCGATATTTAAAGTCGAAAACGTCTCTAACTTTTTTTTATCTTTGATCGACAAGATTTTGTTTAAGCCTAAACTTAGACGGTTATGACGTCATTATGACATAATGATGACATCATTACTCGGGCCGTTTATGTTTTTGTCGGAGTCGAAGTTGGTCACTGCAAGCGTTATTATGCATGCAAGATCAGTTTGAGCCGCGTGCTAGAAACAAGATGCCAGACAAAAAACTTCATTACTTGTTGCGGTGTGTTACCGAGTTGTCAACAGAATAATCATAAATTCTGATCAGCCATGAAGCTTGCAGTAGAAGTTTTAGTGTGCATTTGACTGCCGACATTTCTGTTTCCTCTCCGATGAGTTTCGAAATGTAAATCCAAATTACCAAATTAGTTAGTTTATGAATTCTCCACTGCCCCGACAAATTTCGTTTCAATTTCATGAATAGTTTCAGTCGAACGAAGCGAACTTACCCTTGGTAACTTCTAGTTTTAGAGTTAATGGCCGCGAACAATTATTTATGCCTCCCCCCCCCCCCCCCAAATCCTCCCGGGCCCAGGCACCCAGAAAAAGCCCGGGCCGTATAGGATTAACACAACAAATGGACTGGAGAAGAGAAAACCAGACTCATGTGAATAGGCCCTTGGGAGAGACAACGAAATTCAAAAATAACATTTTTTTGCCACCGTTACTCGCCTCGATTTCAGAGAACAATTGTTAGTTGTTCGCGGGAATTGGAGCTAAAGATTAGTGTGTTTTCTGTAATCGCTGAATGCTTGGGAAGCTCTTTTTAAGCGATGATTGCATGTTGGTATGTTGATAGTGCTAGCCACCAGGAGTAGCACTGGAAAACGACTGACACTGACTAGTTTCAATTCAACACAATGACAAATGAAAAGCGGGTGGTCATCAGTAATAATAAAAGTTTGGTCCGGGTTTTTGATACATCAATCCAATACCGTCACTACTGTACAATGCATATAACAACCTTCAGAAGGAAGACGCTTCTTTTCAAGTTATCAAAAACGGCAAAGTTTTCTTGTAGTTTGAAGTTTTGGGTGATTTATATGCTGGATCTGTTTCGAACGAATTATGCTGTTGGACCAACAGGTGAGAGAATTAGTTATGATTTAACGAGCGTTATCTGCTCGCGTCAAACTTTCCGATCTAATCTTTAGTGAAGATTAAAAGTTTTGATCCATAGGAACCCAGGCTGCACATAACAAAGATTCGCAAACATTCTTTCGATTTTTTGCAGACAACTGGGAGGAAAAGTCATTTTGAAGCTTGTTGATTTTGGAAAATAATTTGTAGTTAGTTAGATATAATTTTGGTCGGACAATCTCCAGTCAGTTACTGCTCGCTTAGGAACAACAGCTGTTGCGTACTAATAATATGATTTTTTTTTCTCCTCCAATCCTCAGAATCACTTAGGAAAAACGAGGAAGCACCACATTAAACAATTTCCTGAAACTTTTTCTGGTTTAACAATTTCTCTTATGCACAGACGCGCATTTTTAACACTGATAAGATTTTCCTCAACCGCCCAAAACATTTATCCAACAACAACAACAACTTAACTCCCATTATTTGCGTATATACATGCATTAACATTAACATTTGTATTACAGTTCTAACCTCATTGATATTTTTCTTTTGGTTCAGGAGACTGGTAAACTTTTCAGTTTTTGAGCAGTCTCCTGTTTTTTCAAGTTTTTATGAAAGTGAGAAACATAAATGTTGCTCATCTTTACCCCAAAATTATAAACCTGCTAAGAACAATTCAGGCTCGACTTCAACTGCAAATGTAGCTGCAAGTTTTTATTGTCATTAATATATCACGTCAGTGCATGTGGCGTTTCACTGCAGATATAGACACTTAACCCTCGAAAGTCCAAGGGGGGGGGGGGTCAAATGGACCCCCCCATAGGTTTTTCCGACCTAAAATTCAGTGAAGCTTTCAGGCAATCAAAATGAAACTTTTGGTACCTGTAGTCTGATAATGAGCGGATGTTTTGATGTTAATTGGATGACGTCATCACTTATAATTTATGCGTAATAAATTATGCAAATTGAAGTTCACAATGAAAAACTGTAAATTTTTTGGAGAATTGGTTCTTATTTCTTTTTTAAAACTTTATTCTTAATTATATTCCTATGTTAGGCTGAAAATACATGTTTTCTACTAATTCCAGTAAAATTTGCTTCAGTTTTGTGTAAAATAAAAATTTTTGAAAAAAGCAAGATGCGGCCAAGATGGCGGACATGTTGTGAAACGACTGTTGCCATAGCAACAGTTCTTAATTTAAACTTGATTGTTGTAATGGAAAGTAATTAGTAAACCAAAAGCTGCTTCCATGCCAAAGCCTAATCTTTCATGTGCACCCCGTTTCGAAAATCTATGGGGGGTGGGAGGGGTTCAAATGACCCCTCCTCTCCTTGGACTAACTTGTTAAGGCAAATAGCTTGGGCTTCCGAGGGTTAATGAACAGAGACAAAATTTTTAAAACTGTGCCGCACGTGTTTTGATATCAACGAACCAAAAAGAGTCTAAAACTACCATGATCTGTCACACATCCTAAGCGATAACAAAATCCGGAGTTTTTAACTTCTAAAACTAAGTTACGACGAGTATCCTCGACAAACCCAGTATGGGAGTCCCCCCCCCCCCCCTTCTCGTCCATGAGAATTCTCTAAGGAGAAACGCATTTGGCAACATTGCTGGTGTTCCTTTCAAGGGGAGAGAGAGAGAAAAACGTAAAAAATTTTCAAGATCGATCCAGACAAAAAACAGTTTGCACGCCATAAAACGTAGAAAAAAATAATTTTAAAATGTTTAGGAAAAATAAAGTCTTTGCTCAAAATTGACGGGAAAAAATTACACAGAAATTATTTTTCCTTTCCAACCCTCTCCAGATGTATCAAATCTGACCGATGCAGAGGAAAGACATTAAATGACTCACTTAATTTATGCTAAGAGATCCAAACACGACGCAGTTTTCTTGCTGTTCATGGCAAATTTTACTGTGGTACACCCACGGATGAGTACACGGTGTTACACGCTTTTTTATAAGGACCAGAGTAAACTTTGGCTGGGTCTTATTTTTCCTAAATTTTTTGGAAATTTCAGCCTCAATTGTTCTAAAAGTATTCTTACTTTTAAAAGTACTCAGAAGAACAGAAACAGTAAGGAATAACTCCTAAAATATTCCAAACATACCTTTTAACTTGTGATCATCAAGCCGAATGAATCGTATTAGAAGACAGATCGATCTGGACCTTTGGAGTACTTCACTGCTCGATACAGTTTAGTCTGAGGAAAATAACAGAATTTTATAACGAAAGTAAATTTTGCAGTATATTTTATTCCAAGTCCAATCCTGGGTTCTTCTTAGTTTGTTCTTAATTTTTGGCCAAAGTTGAGCCTCGTTGTACTGTATCGTGTGTATCTGTAGCGTGTATCTGGACTAACCATCAGTGAGCCAACAAAGACTATCTTCTTATCTTGTCGTTCATAGAAACCCCGTTATCCATCGTGTTTGTTGGTGATATCAATTTCGACGGCGCTGTGAAGTATTACGTGAACCACGGATATCACAGCTATAACGATACTATGGCCAATGTAGCGGAAGTCATCAGGCAAGCTGACATTGCCGTTGGAAATCTCGAATCTCCATTTGTGAGTGAAATGATGCTCAAGGACAAGTTCCCAGGCCACAAGCTAGTTTTTTTGGACGCTGATGCGCGTAGTGCGGGCGCACTTAGGTAATTATTTGTTTTGGATTACAGAATTCAATTTGGGTGTCCTTCAACAGTCAATCCATAGCAATAGCAACAACAGCAATAAAAGCGATTTGTAAACTGAAAATACAACCTGACAAGCTGTAACGCCACCAATAAACTAAAACAAATTCACCGCTCGTCCAAACCCGTGTACCCGTGTATTTGCGGTGCATACAGCTGTTTCGAAATGCGTTGTCGTCTGCAAAAGTGTAATACCAAGCACAAAAAGAATTATTGGAGACATGTACTTCACCCTGCGCATCAACCGCTGACCTGCTCGCGAGGCAAAGCAAGAACTATTAAGCAGTTTTGATAAATTAGCTCATGGTCAGCTTTACAACTGATCAAATTGGAGCTCCAATCATGTTTTGTGCAGGAACGGCAGAGCAACTTTGAGATTGGGGGGCACCGTTAGTGATTCGATATTGGGAAGGGGGGGGGGGGGTACAAGACACCATTTCTTACTAACTTTCTGTAAATCTAAAAAAATATCGGGGGCACGTAACACTGAGTGCCTGTTGTTATATTCACAAATGGCTGTTCACTATTTCAACAATGTATAGTTACCACTTGCATCAACTATGTAAACTTGATGGTAAATAAATATAGTTCTACAAAAATATAATGTAATCTAATCAAATGAGTGCATAAATATGTTACTAGCGTATATTATAAACATTCTTTCAGTATGTACAAGTTTGTTGTTAAGAGGTCGTCCGCCTAAGAACCGACCAACTCGTATCGGCGTCCGATATGAATTTCGCTCATTTTTTGTGGGTTAATCAGACAT
>JAOBRG010383227.1:0-41555 GCA_027574985.1 Umimayanthus nakama | reverse complement strand
CCCAACCCCCCCCCCCTCCCCACCCCCACCCCCAATCACGAACTCTGTACGGCTTTTCAGCAACAGTATGCACAACCACACGTAGGAATACTGCCTACAACTGTTGATTTGATGTTAGTACGGCGAGTTAGCCTTTAAATGTATAATAAGTAACGTGTTTCAGGTAACGGAAGCAGCGACGTCGTTACTTTGGGTTTAAACTTTCTTACAGCACTTGGATGGCGTTACATTCGGGAGATCGTTACTTTAGGGGGCTCATTACATTGGTTAGTAAATATTAAGCACGACTCTCCGAAACGTTTGAGGAAAACGTAATATTTGTATTGTGTTCACATTCATTAAGGTTTGCTCCGACGAGGTCGACTGTCCGAGTGAATTGGCTTTTAGCTTCAGAGAGAAATGTAACTCGAAATTATAGTTATTCCATGTAGCTTTGGACCCCAAATACACGCTTTTTTTATAAGAACCAGTAACTTTCGGATCAGCCTTGGCTGTTTAGTCTTAATTTTTTGGCGATTTCATCCTCAGGTTGTTCTTAAATTGTTCTTATTTCGTGATATTTTTAAACAGTGAATTAGTTGCCCGGAACAATATATGTAAGATGGCACTAAGAAATTTGAGTTTGCTATTGTTTCATTCAGCGAAAAAATTTAAAATCGTCAACACTTAATCACTCTTTCAGCGCCCGTTGACCAAGCTAAATTCTGACAAATTTTAGTTTTCATGTACATCTCAATACGTGTTTAAGCCGGACCTATTAAGTTTCTCAAATTTTTCTGATCAAAACTTCGGCTTGGTTGTTGTTCTTAGCATGTTCTTAATTTTTGGGCCAATCTCAGCCTGAGTGTTCTTATAAAGTTTGTTCTTATAAAAAAAAAGCGTGTATGTCTTTAACAGTAAAAACTGTGTCTTAAAAGACTAGTCTAGCGGTCCTGAAAAGTTAGTCGTTTAACTAAACTCACAACAAAAGAGGCATCAATGGGAATTGGAAAAAACAGCGCATTGAATAAGTGTGGGGCTCAGCTGAAGTTTGCATACTTGCATTAATCGACGTTTTCTTTTAAAAGTTCGATTTTTAATGTTTTCAGTAGTAAATGAAGAAAAAGCTTAGTTATCTTTCTAAATGGTTGGTGAAAGACATATTCGGAGCATTACTAAAACCGTCATCAGTTTACTAAGACAGTTCCGTAATGACTGAACACAGTATATGCGATAAACAAGGCCTCGACTCTTTACGCAACAAGTCTCGCTTTATTGTTTACTAAACCCAACCAAAAACAAGTACTAAAAGTACGAAAATCTGAGCTTCATCCCTTTTTCACGCCTCGCAGTTGCAAATAGAACTTTTAAATTTTGCAGCCACGAGAAGGTTGGCCGTGTGCTTTAGTTCCGTTCTCCTTCGTAGACTTAAATTTTCGAGACTGGAGTTTGATGTTCATATTGTAGGAACAATTAAAAAGGTAGTTAATTGGTAATGACTGCTAGCGGTGTCTTGTATTAACTACTTAGCTCCGACGAAGACCATTTGACAGCTCCTACTTCGATATTTTGTTGCTCAGATATTTGCGTGTTGATCAGTTCGCGCTGTGCAAAGCAATCAGTAAGGAATCGATGAAGCAGAGAGTTGGAGACATTCATTCCACAAAAGCTGAAAGTTAACTTACTCTGTGAAAAGTCTTGCAAGTCCCTTTTACAGCCCCCTCGTTCCCCCAGTAGAGGATTTGGGGGAGGGGCCCTGGGGGCCCGGGCCCCCTCTTTTAGTGGAATATTTGCAAAAGATTTAAAAGAAAACAACTGAAATAAGCATTTATTGCCCATTTTAAGGGATTTTGGGGCCTCTCTTTCTAGAGTTTTAATAAATTATAGCTTCAGGGCCTCCCCTTTCAAAAATTTCTGGATCCGCCCATGCCCCCTCCCTTCCTACAGCGGAAACTCCCATTTAATGAAAGCCCAACAACTTCACCAGGGGTATCTGTTATCTACTTGTTATATTAGAATGCTATGTAGTACGAACATACTTCACAACAAAGTTTTCACTACAATAGCAGTGGTAAGGACAAAAACTTTTAACAAACTACTTACTCTACAGGTGCAGGAACAAGTATTCTTAGTTAAAATATTTGTTAAATAAAATCAAGTTTGTGCACTATCTATCTTTTAAAAATAACCGCTCTAACGCGGTTATTACAAGAATCCCTTTTCAAGTTAAGTATAGCGATTTTTTTTTTACTTTTCATTCTTCCCCAGTTTTGACAACTGACAAACACCTGTTTATCTACAGCATAAAGACGGCATCCCTAATTCTGTTTAACATTTTCTAAATATGTTTTTCAATTAATACCCTAGTCTAAGGTATCCTATGGTTTCCTTGTTAACTGACCGTAACTTTTTGTTTTTATAAAAACCTAAGTGTCTTGCTAAACTGCTTCTGCGGCCAATTGGCACATTTCCCAAAAAGTATCTGGCTAACATAAGTAGCTTCATTTTGCACACTTTGAAGTTTTTAACTTAAAAAATTAACAGTCATGAGATTTGCTGACACGAAAACCTGTTCTAAGTTAAAAGTATTCTTTAACCGACTTGCAGCTTTACTCGAAACGTTTAAGTTTCTTTCTGTCCAGATGCAGTTCGGAATTGTTTTTGTCGAACAACAGTGACAAAGCGCAGAAACCGTCCCCTTACTTTTCTCGACCTGTGAGTTAACTGATAACACTCCATTTGTGGTTCTCTTTTAGGATTATACATATAGATTTTAATAGTTGTGAAAAAAGGCCCTCTGATTTTTTGATCATGCAGCAGAAAGGCTGTCGTTTTTCTGAATAAGTTCCTTCAGCTCTGCTGCTAACTGCTTGTGTTTGGTAAGGGACCATGTGTTTTAAGTTTTAGGCCGTACGTCTACATTTTTAGCATCCGACACTGCGGTAACGTTCGACGAACAGCCATTTCTAAAATTACTGATGCAAATGGCACCAGATATTGGAACCTGTGACGCAGGTTTGTCAGTACGCAAGTGAGCTCTCAAGACGGCACTTCTAACGTTTCATATTTCTACAGTAAAGCCTAAGAGTGTTACTGGTTACCTGCTAAAGTCGGGTTCACACTCGTGAGAGAAGTACATAACCTCACGATACTTGTATTGAAAGAAGAAAAGATAAAGGAGTGCTAGTGTGAGCCTGTTCCATCTCGCCGCGCACTTAAAAGTTTTCTTTGTTGTTTACGTTTATTACGGCATGTGCTGGTGCTTATCTCACAAGTGCGAGCCAGACTTTACTAAGTTGTGTTGTTGTCAGTTAGTAAACACTATCACCTTTATGCTATCACAGGAACCTGACCAGCGTTTATCAGTATTCTGTCGGGCAATGTAAGTTCGCTGAATCAGCGATGTCTTTTACCACTTTGTGCACTCTAGCAGCACCCTTTACAAGCATTGTTACAACACCATCTTCTATGTAATTTGTTTAAAATGACCGCTAGTTATTCTAAAGTATAGTACCGAGTTTGGCGCATCGGTCCCCTCTCGTTTCTTTCTTGAGGTTGTTTGTTTAGTTTCTGGTTTTGAGACGTCAACGCGATGCAAAAACCGTACCCGGCTGGTGCACCCGTAGTAGGAGAAGGGATACCGTTGGAGAGGGACCCTGTGGAAGCTGTAGAGCTCGAGCCCATGCTCTGCCTCTTCTTTCGCATTTTCTCCAGATTTCGGATCCCAGGAAACTCGGCTGAGAGTGGAATGAGTTTGGGCTGACTCATTGTGAAGCGTTGAGGTCCACTTGTGCGTCCACCGGGGCTAAAAGCCGAGGACGTGTCTGAGGTGTCGTCACTTGGAGCGTAACCAAATGATGAACACTCATCAGGATAATCCGGCTGTTCGGAATCAATCATCATATCTCCAAACCTGTCAGAGATGTTGTCCGTGCTTGAGCGTGTGCCAGGCGGAGTTTGGGGTCTAGCGCCAAGTAGTCCCGGACCAGACTCCTGTACATGGACTCGGTCCATTGTGAATACATCCTCGTCAGCTGGGTCCATGTCGTAAAAACGGTTGAAAAAAGCAGGAGGAGCTGATTTTGGACGCTCTGGTCTCTGTTTTCGTCCGGTGATTAACGGGTTTCTGAGCACGCACATTCGAGACTTCTTGTGGGGGATTCCCTGGGGCTCGATGTCGACCTTCCAGCCGGCAATGTGTGACCTAGGCGTATCGGGGTCTGAATCGAAGTAATGCGTGTACTGTGAGATGTACATTTCCTTCAGATGCTCGTGGCGGGGACAGTGGTAATGAAGGTGTTGATGGTCACGGTCATACTTGTAGTCGTACTCAGTCTCAAACTCTGGCGCCGACATGTAGTCAACTATTTCATCCGCTGACCGGTAGAACTCGTCCACGAACTCGCGTCTGTCGAAGTCTGGCACCGGTCGCATCTTCACACGGCAGAGGTCTGGTATCGAGAGCGAGCGTTGCATGTTACCCTTTGGGGCAGTACCGCACATGCGTAGTTCGATTCGATCCGGTAAACTTCGCTCTCGCTCAAACTTGTTCCAAGTGGGAATTATTGAAACAAACTTCGTGTAGGTTTGTCTCTTTCGAGGTTTATCTTCTGTCCTGGAACCGTTCAGTTCTCTGTATTCTGGTTGAATTCTCTCTCGTTCATGAAATCTCTGAAATTCCTCACATTCTTCTTCCGAATCTCTATGAGGCTGATAATGCAGGCGACTGTCTTCGAAGGACCGACGAGGGCTTCGCGACGACGTTCCATTAGCCTTTCTCCCCCTGTACGGTTCGTTATCGTCTGCACGACCAGTTGAATAATCGGTCTCAGAAGCGCGCGGCACCCTGAAAGCAGATTCCTGGCTAAACAAATCGTTGCC
The DNA here is from genome assembly GCA_027574985.1 of Umimayanthus nakama. NCBI lineage: Eukaryota > Metazoa > Cnidaria > Anthozoa > Zoantharia > Parazoanthidae > Umimayanthus > Umimayanthus nakama. Next base: position 36,695 of record JAOBRG010383227.1, on the reverse strand, counting down.
GTGCGGTGTGGTGTCGGCCATCTCATCTCTGTACTGCCAGTTTCTTGTGTCCCTGTTCTCTGGGGAGTGAAAATTTCTTGTTGGTGGCCCATTTGTGTATCGATCACCGTAGTGCCCTTTGTGAGAATCACTCCATCTGTTGCTATTTTCCCACTTTTGCGATAAGTTATCTTCGCCACGGTGCGTAGCTTCTAAAGGAGCTGTATTTGCGGTGTGTTCACTGTAGTGATTCCGTTTATTTCTACCCATCTCTTCTCGCCGGTTTCTTGTGTATCGTTCATCGTCTGGTGTGTAATACAGCCTTTCTTGTTCCATCTCTGCGTAAGATTTCATCTCTGTCCTATAATAAAAACGATCAGTTAGCTAACGTTAGCAAAATGAAACGCTTAATCTGTCACTAGTTTAGTATAATATATGTAAACAAAAAGCCACAGTCCTTAAAGTTGTTATAAGCCACCTGTTTTATATAAATAATACACGACTATAGTTCTAGAAATATATTTGGATGTACTAATCTTCTTGACGGCTAGTGTCTAGTACGGAAAAGTGACCGAAATCAGTAAACGCGAATCTTTTAAGTACTGTCTAGAGTAAATTGCTTTTAAAATTACAATAGATTGACCGGTGCTATTTAGTGTTAGAGCTACGGCTTACCTTGAAGTCTTTAGCTTAATTAATTCTTTCATGCTTAGTACAATAAGCACTTGACAGTGTCGTTACTTAGTTCAAAGTTTTCCGTTTCTGTACCGCCGTGGCAGTTGTGAGATAACTCGGTTAAATTGTCTCTTTTTAAAAGCCACTTAGATAAATAGAGACGCCAACGTTACTTTTAAGTTTCGATGGCACGCTGTGAATCGATTCCCACGCTCTCAATATTGCAAAATAACTTTATGCTTCAAGTCTTCTAGAACTCATTCACTGTACAAAGGTATTTAAACTATTACCTCTTTTGAAAAGATTGGGACGCACTCGAACTCAATTGCTCAATACATTCGTCACACTTCGACAGCGAACACGTGCCTGCAGAAAACTCTATATCTACTTCCCCTATGTTTTAAAAGAATCCGGGGTCCTATCTGCTGTGTACACCAATTAAATGAATTGCGTTAAAATATTAACGAGTAAAGCTTGTGGGTTGTGTACAAATAGCACCAGGAACTAACTAGTTGATTGGTTACCGATAGAGCCGCATGCCAGATTGACTGTTTATAAACCCACAGTACTTACGGATCATTTCGTCGAACGGCAGTCAGATAATACTCCGTTCCAAACCAACTGTTTTCCTTGGGTTTAACTTATTGACAACACCCCCTTGAAGTTTGAAACTATGATCCGCAAAGTAAGCTTTGTAACTTTCGATTTTTTTGAGGAAGGCATACAAAACAGTTTAATTATACCAACAAATAGGATTTATTTATGTAAGATATTCATGGAAAACGATCTGCTGTGACTGTTTTCATTTGTTGTCAAACCTTGCTACTATCTAACTACAATTCAACCTGCTTCACTGCTGTTGAAGTTTTCTTTGGCAGATTTTAAAGCAACAAAAATACTATCTACAGGGTTCGTACGTCTTCAGAAATTCAAAAATCCAGGGTTTTCCAGGGCCTTTTTTACGTCTTTTCCAGGGTTTTCCCAGGGCCAATGAAACCCGGAATGAAAACAACCTTCACAACGATTCGTTTAAAACAACGTTCAGAAGGTAATGTAACCATTGTAAAACAACAATGTGCTCCAAAGTGTACATTATTTCGATACTATACAGTGGTTTCTAACATAAATGATGTTTTGAAATGATAAGAAAAACTACAATATCGATTGTTACTTGTAATGAAATCAACAAAATGCACCATTTCGTGAATTTATTTTTCAATAAAATTCTGTGAGGTTTTCCAGGGCTTAAATAAAAAATTTCCAGGGCTTTTCCAGGGATTTAAAAATTTTCCAGGGTTTTCCAGGATTTCCAGGGCCCGTACGAACCCTGTATCTAGCGCATTTTTAAACTATGGTCTTGATAGTGATTTTAATTAGTAGAAAACGCGCTAGCCTTAACTATTGCTCAAGTAAAAGCTGTTGTCCAAATTTGTATGAAAAGTTGCTGTTAAATGGTCCATTTGCTAAACTGCTTTCTACATAAGCGAGGTTCGGGTCGCTTCACATAGATACAAAGAAAAGAAAAGCTCTGCTACGAAAAGGTTTCATAGTTCTTTTCAGATGAGTTCTGGCCGAAAGTCCTGCCGCGGCAGCCGCTGGTGAAAAACTCGCACCAACTTCTTTTTTAGTTCCAGGCCTTGAAGCCTTCCTACACTAAGCAAAATTGCTTAACCGGAAACGCCTTGATCAATGAAAAGCACTACTGGCATAAATCTCAAGTCTTTTTCAGACAAGGCGTTTTCATGGGTTTATTACCCGGCCTGCATGCTTTATATTGATATTTGTCAGTTGTCGTAGTTTATTCTTACGAAAACCATTTCTCCAACGCCGTCCAACTTCTGTCCTCTCCCCTTCTTTGTGTGCTCATCAATTTAATACTCTCTGCTCTTAACTAACTTACTCTGTTCTGTTTTCCTCTCCTCTCTTTTCTTTTCTCCTTTTCGTGTGAATGCTTTGCCCCGCATTGATTTGTACGTTATCTTTTCTTCTCATCTTTCATGTCCTTTCTCACTTTCTGCTCTATTTGATTCTGTTCTCTTTTCTTCCCATCTGTTCTCAGTGTTTTGCTACACTTGTTCTTCTTTCCCGTCTCTTCCCTTCTCATCCTTTTCCTTTCTTTCCTTCCTTTTCCTGCTACGTCTAGATACTTTCTCTGGTCTCTTCCGCTGTATTTCGTTCTGCTATCACCTTTTCTCTATTCCGTTCTGCCACTGATCTGCCCTGCACAGTATGCTTCCCTCTTTATTGTTCTGCTCTTCTAAACTGTACTCTGCTCCGCTCTACCTTGCTATGATTGCCTTTACTTTCTCCGATGCTGCCATTTTCTGCTAGATTGGGTTTTTTTTGCCGTTTTTAAAAACACTTTTGTAAGGTATTTAGTGCGCGCGTAGAAACGGGAGAGCAAATTTATTTTCCATCCGATGCAGACACTTGGCTATGGCTACATTAGCGTCATAACTTCGGTAAAAATGTGAAGACCTCGCCTATGCAATTCAGTATGACAGTAATTTCTGCTATAATGAGTTCCGCATTTCTCCAAGCAGCACTGCAATAGTCAATGACGAACGGGACTAGACTTTGTAATTGTGGTGCCAAAGAGTTTATCTACCCGTCTTAACGTTTCAGTAGCCGAGGCATTAAAAAAATTTTTTTTTATAGACATGGCTACCCGAAGTATGTTCATCATAGGTGACACCACGAGACTTTGTCGTTGATTTTAGTCATATTGACGGTAAGGTTTTACGCAACTAACCATTTGAAGATGTAGTTTCATATCATAAGTTAAGTTGGTCCGGATATTCGCTCCCGACGCAATGTGTAATTCTAATTTAAGTCTTGCCTAATCGAAGTTAAACACTTATTTAAGAAATCAGTTTTGTTGCTAAGCAGCGGAAGTTCCGTTATACTAAAGGTTGCAACTGAAATTACTCCGTTTAGAAGTTCTCAAATGACGATCTCTGTGTGTATGACCAAGAGCCACTGTTTGGGTTCAGCTCGCGCTCAACCTATTGGACTCAGTGGCCACTTAATTGCAACACATGCTGCCTTTAAAAGGCGCAAGACATGGGACGGGTTAAACCAAGTTGTGCAATGTTGACCTACCATCTTTAGCAAGTCGGGATAGTATGACAGAATATTTTGCTACAGCTGTGCGAGTATTGGAAGAACGAGGAAGGTATTCGGATATGCCACGGCATATCGGCATAGTTTGAGTCTTGTTCAGTTGAAAACCCTTGCTTCGCGTGAGAGACAAAGTACATGTAAACAAACTAAATTCCAGATATGTTTGCGAATGACAAAACAGATCATGAAATACATAAGGTTTGCTGAACTATTAGAGGTAACCTCAAACTCCATTATGTTTGGTCTGCTCTTATTTAGTCTACAACATTCAAGTTGAAAATGCTCATGTCTATAGGAATCGAGGATCAGGATTTTTCATGATTAAAATCGTTTTTTCGGGACTGTCCAGCGTTTGTTTGCCAATGCCGTATGCAACAGTACATGTACGAAGCTGTATCCGTTAAACTGTGCGGAATTATCCAAGTGACTCAAAACGATGTTCCAAAGGCTAAAACTTCGGTCAATTTAGAGAAAACACATCAATTTATGTGTTAGCCGTAGTCAGTTAGTCAGAAGGATAACTGGTATATCTCAAAACATTCATGAAAATTTTGAAACTCCTATGGACTTGATAATCCTTTTGATCAACCAGACACAACTAGTTGAAGCCGTATATTAGCATAAGACAAAACAAACCCACGCTTTTCGCGATGCCTCTCAGACAAGCGTCCTTTATAGCCTCGGGGCTGAAAATATCGACAAAGTACGATAAAAAAAAACACTCGCAAGTTTAGCATATGTCGTAGTTTCAGGGGTTTGTATTAAACAGAGGAATTTCAATGTACTCATTCAACAATGAGAGCTCAGTTGATACAAAGTTTGAACAACTTTGACGGAAAGAGATCACGAGTTATTTACTTAGTAAAAACTCGATGATACGATAGTTTAGTTTTTTTCTTCGGTGAAGTCTTTCAATAATGACTACAACATGAAGACATTATTTCAGATTTGGTGGTTTTGTCTTATAATTTACAATCGATAGTACAGCGTCAAAACAAAGCGGTGTTCGATCGATAGCTCTGCGTCAATGTTTCGTTACTTGAATCACAGAGAACTTTAAAGCTACGGCCTGTTATGGTGAAACAAATTTTCTTCACAAAGTTTATTTGTCGCCAACAAATTTAGTCCGAAAAGATATTATATTTCACCTGTCTTCATTATATTTTGTTTTACTTTTTCAGAAAACAAATCGCTGAGGTCTTTGCGAATAATAATCAGAGAACTGTATTTAAAACAACAAACATCACTGACTTACCGGTAATCAATGGTTTTGGTTGCGGAGACTTCGAGCGAAATACGTCCGGTCCAGTTACGAAATCGTTGTAATGAAAATTTTTCTTTGTCGAAGAAAAGACCCAACTTTAGCAAAAAGCCTGTGTAAGATTAACAGATTCTAACGTGACTTCTCAGAGGCTTGGCGAATTCATCAGGCATATTTCGCAATCTGCAGATGGTACGGTGCTGGCAAACCAAAAAGAAATGCTAATAATACCCTGGGAAGGAATGAACAAACAAAGGCTTCGGTTGGAAAACATAACAACGCGAACTTACAGAACATTGTGATTGGTCGACTTGACAAAGTACAACATTAAAATTCATACTAATTTGGTTTTGAATGGCAGGATTAACGTTACCCAGTGTTTTTTTTCCTGTTTTTTTTTTTCAAAACTGAAAAAATAACCACTTTCAGTTAATTGTTAAACCATTCAAAATAATTCTAATTCTGTAGTTAAACTCCCCAAAATACAACAAACTGATTGGTTTCGATAGAGGTATTTTGATAAAAGGTATACAGACATGACAGATGTGTTGTAAACATACACTTAGTACAAAGCGTTTTTTATCGTCATCGTAGAAAGTGTACATTTAGAAATCTTGGGTTTTTCATAGTCCTTGCGAAACATTACCCCAGGCTATCACTGTCAGACGAACTAGGGATGTCTCTGCATGTCATGCTTCGCAACACCTTCAGCCTGCAAGAGTTTAAGCGCCTTTTGAAACCACATCTTTCTTGTTAAGATAATACAAGCTTTCTGCGGCTGACTTTAGATCTATGGTTTTAGATCTATATAACTCATATATTTTTAAGCTTGTAGGTTAGGTTCATAGTTTATCGAAATGATTTCAAGTGGCTCATAGTTTTATTGTGTTGTAGTAATGTTTTATAATGTGATGCACAACATCAACTCATAAAAATATGTTTTTGCGCAATGCGTTTTTATACTTTTTTCTTGCTGTGAACTAAATTGCAGTAGCCCCTATAACGCTCTAATGTTTTGAACAAAAGTAACGTTTTGAGACTCTTCAAAATTCAAAGATTAAAATGAACAATGCTATACGGATAAAAGTCTCGCATTTTTTCTCTTTAAAAAAAGCTTCAATCAACTGCGATCACGTAATTGGAGTTTGGGCCAATCACCAGAACAAATAAACCGCCAAAAACTGTGCAAATATACTTGCCGATTTTAATAAAAGTCCTGAAGTGTCTATTGAGTAATAAAAATATACTGTCTTCAAACCTGGAAAAAACTCTTCTTGTTTATAATGCCCGATGAACTTTCGCTCTAATAAAAGAACTGGTGAACTCAGTTTCGAGATAAAATATAACCTGTGCAACCCATGCATGCTCGACACTAACCTCGGTGGCCTTTTTGACGGCCCATTTGTCGAAGCACTGGTTTTCCCTTTGAAAACCTCACTGTACTGACTAAAACCGGAACAAAATTAGGCAGTAAAGGGTAGGAGACTGATTGGAGACCTACTCTTCACATATTTTGTTTGTCTGTACAACCACCACATGTCATAATCACAGACTACTGAATCAGACTGAGGTGAAGCCAACAGAAGAAGTTTCGGTTTTTATGATGTTAATGGAAGACACACATTCTAACAAGACACCGGCTTTTTCAATAAAAATATAATTGTTAAAGGAATAATGCAAAAGAGAAAAAGGTGAGATATAATCTTCAAGACTGAGTCTGGTCACTTACAAGCACTCGGACAGTATTCGATGGCCCAATGTTTTAAAGGATTGTCTCGACTTCAACCTTTGCCACTGAGAACCAACGACAGCAGTTTCTACTCGGGTTGGGATGAAGTTGTGAAATGAAACTGAAATCTGTAGCGTAGTTATGCACATGCGGCAAGTTAAAAGATTAATTTACCTTTTGTTTGGAAGTATTCTCCTGAAACTAATATTTTTATTCAAGAAGTGCATCTCGTGTTACAATCACGCCTTTAACTGACGATTCATTTATTTGGAGAACCTTTTTACGAGACCGTCATCTGAAAGTGAAAATGGCAAAAACTTAAGATCATGTTAAGACAGATCGCAGACTAAAACTACAAAAAGAACATTGAATTTTATAAGTTTTGAAAATGGAAAGGGCAGCCACTATTATAAGTCATCCGGAACATGCTTTCAATTTCACAATTTGATTTTAGCAAAAAGGTGATCCCAGTAGACAAGCACGCCTCGGGTATTAATTTCATTTTGGTGTAACCAGCCAAAGCCTCACAGAGCAACCTGTTTGAGTACACATGAATATATATATATATGGAGTTAAGATTTTGAGAACTGCCTTTGAGAGCATACTGACAAAAAACTAAATTGACAAATCCTAAAACGAGCTAGACTTAAGAACTCCTTTTATGAACATCTGATATTGAGATCCCGAAAAAAATTTTCTGGACGGATTAAATTTTACTTTTGCCTCAAAGAAAGGGCAATGTCTGAACTAAGAAACATGGTTTTGATTTATCCGTCGCAGCAAGTATCTGTGCTGTGGGTAGCGCATTGTTCTCAATGACTCCGGTTTTCATTTAGCATGATCGCTTATTGTCGCTCTTTTACTTATCAACCGTCTTACCCGTTTCCAAGGTTATTTTGTATAAAGGTTACCATGTTAGAAGGATCAACAATGCAATTAATTTATTTAACAACCAGTCAATCAATCAGCAACCATGATCTACTGCCTCCAACACAAAACGATTTTTGGTGACCTACATTTTTAAGCCGGCTTACACACTGTAATTTTCGTGCAGCAAAAGATAGTTGCTACTGCACGAATCGAAAAGAGATGTCACACGCTGCCACGTTCTTCGTGCAGCTTGCAACGGTTTCAGCATTCTCAACCCCAAAACAATTCTTTTCTGCGCATGCTTGACTTTGAGGGCGAGAACGCGGTGGAACGTTGGCTCTGCCCTAGGGTTGAGATTCGGAGACTGTCGATGCACATACACACACAAATTTTAAAGCCAAAGCATTGCGAGAAGTGCTACAAAGGAGGTGTTACAAGCTGCAATGTTTAAAGAAGTTGGGGCAACTGTTGCGGAAGATAGGGCCCGATTTTACTATCTGCAACTGGCGGTTGTTGCGGTAAGTTCGCGACATTAAATGACGATTTGACCATTGCAAAAGGGTGTTTCGCGCTGCAATGACCGGCACGTCTCACAACACTGCACAAAAAATTTTTGTGTGTTCTGACACTTTTAAAAAGTCTGGAGGTTGCCCAATTTTTTCAGTTGTGTAAGATGCATTTGGTTGATTGCTGATTAGTTTAACTGGTTGATTGAATGGTAATTTTAACATCAAAACGTGAAACACCGCCTTTATAGTGTTAAGTTAGTCTGCACAACAATGAAAACTTTAGACAAAACTTTGTTAAATTTTTACAGAAATTAAAGATTTTGGTACCACTTTAGTTTTCTGAAATCTTAAAGTGGCGCCCATACCTTTCCCTAGACTTTGTAAAATTCGTCAAATGTGCGTCTTGTTATAAAAAAGGTCCACTCGATATTGTGTGTGTGCATGTGTGTGTGTGTGTGCGTGTGTTCGTACGACACGAAGTGCATGTTACTTTGTTCGACGTTCGACACTGAACATTAATCTGAGCCTTAATCTGTTTTACACGATCGACGTAGGTAAGAAACAAGCCGCAAGCGGAAAAGCTCTCATCTCAGTTTTGCACCATGAAAAGGGCTTGAAACAAGCGTATCGACGTCGGAGGAACAAACACAAAAATCAAACTCTTTTCCTTTAGCTTCCGTTTGCGTTCCGTTCCGCATTCACGGCGACAAAAGCGACGAAAGCTCAACGGAAGGAGAAACGGAGACACCAAGAAAAAAGGAAATCTTCCGTTCCTTCCGTATCCACCTCTGCCGAGCGTGTCCTTGTGTCAACCCGTTTCACAGTGACATGATAGTGTAACGCTTATGTTTGCGCTTCCGTTCCTTACGTCGCTCGCGAAGACCAGGCTTTATTGACTGGCGTGTTGTTTTGTTGTATTGCAAAGCGTTTTCGTTTCGCCTTTTTTTCGTTAACACATCCGTTCTTAGTTTCTCAACTAACTTTTTAGTGCAACTGAATACATTGAAAGTCTCGGAAATATCGAGTTTTAATCATTATTAGGCAATATGCATTTGGCCAAATCAGATTGATTCCCTCAGAACAGGAGCGCGGTCACTGTTTGGTCTTGTGATAGTGTTGATTATTGTCCGGCTTTCATTGTAGCACGCGGAATCATCCATTTGTAGTGCTTTGCAAGTCAGTGTTATTTTGTATCTTGATTTGTGTGTTATCTATGTTCCGTATAGTTTGGAGCCATTTGTAGTTTGGAGCTATTATGAGCATTCTAACAATGAATTAACGTCGAATATTTGCTCCTTATCACTCTAAGCTACATAGAACACACATGCACACAACAAACAAATGGGTATAAAGTCAAACTTTATTTCAAACTATATAGCAGTTTTTTGCAGTTTGAAGAAACTTAGTGTATTCCCATACAATTAATTATAAATTGTTCAATACCGGCGTTGACAAGTTTCGTAACCCTCTCCCCCCCCCCCCCCAAAAAAGAAGAAAACCCCCAAACAAACATAAACTGTTACCTTGTGTTGCGTTCGGTAGCTGAGTACTTGTAACATCAATGCCCGAATTTCGCTTTTCGTCGACATTGGCTTGAAATTTCATGCCTTTGTCAAATGATATAAAACGTGACCGAGGAAACTGACCTGGCAAAAAAGATTGTTTATCAGAGGTAAATTAGATGTATATTTGCTTCAGTTTGATGACAGATGATGGCGTTTCGAGAAACCAGTGCATTATGGGAAGCAATATGGCGGGAGTTTCGAACTAAAAGCGTGGTTGATATCGCCCGTTTCGTCTTCTAACTTCGTTAGTTTAAAAATTTAATTACTGGCTACTTCAACTTGAAAACTTACTTTGGTAATTAAACAACTACCCTACACTTCAAACTTTATAAATACTATATACATACTTCCAGGTGTACACGAATGAAAGCGGTCTACAACTTGGAACTTGTGACGAGTATCGATAATCTTTATACAAAACACTGAACTCTATCAAAAAACACCACACAAACAAATTATTTTAAAGACACCGAAAGCATTAAAGCTGAACTTACCCACACGGCATTGAACTCTACAGAAGCACACAGTATTCTCTTGACTTTGCCTGACGAATGTTTACTCACACAACACGCTAAATCCAGCTGATTAATACGTTGTCCGCTGACCAGAACAGTCTCAGTGTTACGTCACTGTCTGTTTGTTTGTTTGCATAACATGTACCCCAACTGGTGTACCCCTGAGTGTAGCTCAAGTCACACCAGTATAAACGCAGGTACCGTTTTCCTCGACTAAACGCTGCGGCGTTTCTTAAACTTTTCATTATTAAAGTGCGGCGTTTATTCGGAGGCAGCGTTTAATCGAGGGTGGCGTCTATTTAAAATGCTGTTTATTTTTTTTGAACAACCAACCGTAACTTTACTTTAAAAAATAGAAAAAAGATACAGTTCTTTGTCTAGCTTTACAGTTTTAAAGCCACGACTTGTTGCGCTTGTAAACGCGTAAGAAATGACATAAATGCGATGTTGCAGATTTTTGTCTGTGCAATGCACTACAAATATTTTTTGTTCACTATTTGAATAAACGCCGCATCCAGGGTGTAACGTTTATTCGAGGGCGGTGTTTATTAGTATTTTCGTTCTCAGGTGGGGCGTTTATTCCAGGGCGGCAATTATTGGACGGCAACGTTTATTCGAGGAAATACGTTAAGGCTACCGTTCACGTTGGAACGGTTCAAAATTTCGAAATTGAGATTTTTGCAGAAAATAAAAAAAAATTAAATGAGCTTCTGGTAGGAAAAAAAAATTTCAATACGTCTAATAGTTTGCGAGATATGACGAACGAGAGTTTTTACCGGAAGTGAAGTTGTATGAAGTGCGGTGTACTTTAGGAGTGAATTTCTCGAGACATGTTTTTGCTAAAACTGCGACAACACAAAGGATCAATGCTCCCCCAATTTTTAACCTTATGCCGTCAAGTTTGGCAAGTTCATAAAACAATAGCAGAAGATGAAAACCGTCCTGGCGAGTTTTGAAATTCCGCTCCAACCATTTTTTATGACTCAATCAGGTCAGTTTTGTACGCTGCAAATAAGGAATTTTCTTCAAATACCTGTAAAAAATTCAGTAGCGACGCATTCAACAAAAATTGTGGTGAATCTTATTAACAAACTAAAAATGGTTGAAATTGAAACTAGCAGCCGCATTAACGTCTAGAAGTGAAATAAATGGTTTGAACTATGATGCTTGCATTCGTTTATAAATCAAAATTTTTAAACAATTTTCAACCATCATTCAGATGATTTTTTAAGCTTTCCATTGATACATAGGTTTGTGGGTATCCGATTCATATTAACGGAGTTATGTACGGAAAACTGAAAACACTGCTCAAGGTGAACGGTAACCTTAACTCAAAAGATACTAAAGCATTCTGGGCACGGACGAGGATGTATCGAAATAATTCGTATTTGAACTTTGAGACACAACTGGATAACCCTTTCATTGTAAACTACATCTTTATTACTTCAAACTTTTCAAACTTTAATACTCTTCCAATAGTTGAATAACAAGTATCATTTACAAATCTTTATTCACACTATTGAACAAACATTCAATTTCACACTTTAAATAACTGTCTTCATTACATATTATCTTTTTAGTACGATTGTCTATTTATTTTGCAATAATAAGCATCATTAAGTTAAAAATTCGTTGGGAAGTAAAAAATATTCTCACTCTCCCGCTAAGCTAAATCAAGATTCAGTGTCGTGCTTTTTGATTCTGCATATATTCACAATATTGAAATAGCCCAGGCTCGGTCCAGTAGAAAAACGGCGAATATGCTGTTGCTTCATTTACTGCAATTTGACACAAAATTTTGAATGTCTAACCTTGCCGGCTAACTTTACTACCATACCCACTGAACAACGTCACTGAACACATATGTTTTAGCACATAACTGAGAAGAACCAAGGAAAACGGTTAGTTTTGTGCTCACGAAACGATCACCTTTCGAAGACATGTTTTCCGTTTCTAAAAGCTGCTTTCTTCAAATTCTTCGGGCTTTTGATATATTTTTCTTTAACCAGTTTATCAAGTTGATGACTTAACGGACAACACACATATCAAAGTCATTAAATGAATATTAAAAAAATGGGTAACCGCTTTTCTGTTCCCCGGCAATCGATTGTATCTTAAAGTATTAATCTGACTCTGCACAGCACTGACTGGGGAAGCATTTGTCAAAAGAAATCTAACAATCAAACGCACGTAACTAATTTATATTATATTTTATGTCTATATGATGACTCCCCTAAGTCCACTTACTTTACACTGTTCAGTGACTTCATAACTTAAGTCATACACGACTCTTAGGAAAGATGTTAAATTTACTAGAGGGAGTGAGTAAGGATCCTTTGTCACCAAAAATCTCGCAAACTAACATGCTAAATAAAGCACGAAAGCTAATGCCTGCTTCATCGCACTATTTAACGGTTATTCCATGAACGCGCGTTGGATATGAGCTTTTAGATAGCGGACGAGGTACGAAGCACCGAGTCGGCTATCATAAGCTCACATCCAACAAGCGTGAGTGGAATAATTGTTTTATTAAATAACAAACACTGGATAAAAGTATCTCTAATTCTTTTTTCGACCTAGTCAAGTTTTCGGCTATTTTAGAGGAAAATTTTTCCTTTGATAAAATTGTCAGTTTCCATATTTGGACAAATTGCAGTATATAGGATTTATAGCGTGAGTAGAGAGCCAATCAGAATACCAGAAGTTCAGTATCCAGTGCTTTGTATTCAATAAATCAAAATATTTTGCATTAAAACCCCAGGGTTGTATACCTGTACATGGGGCTTTGGGTGGGTATTTGTTCGGAAGGGGGATTATTTTGAGGGACTTTTAAACGATACAAAAATGGTTAAAATGAGCAGATACCATCTAAGAGTAGATTAAGACTGACATTGCCAGGACATATAGGGTGGAAAACTTTGCTCAAGATATGCTTCTATAAATTAGCCAAAAATGCTCGGTGACGTTTTCCCAAATGTCTGGATATATAATCAAGTCTCACTCATTTTTAACAAGTGTCAAGACTGACGAAACACTGCAAGTGTTTGTAGACTGATATAAATGTGTCAGAAGTTATAGAACGCAAGAGAAGCTTAACTCTCTCAACCCCCAAAACGCCATATAACGTATCAATAAGTTCTCTTAAACTTGGTCTTTGATTCCCTTGTGAACATGTTGGGGGAATTTTGCTTTTCCTCTAAGCCATATTGCTTTGCATGATCATTTGCTTTTTTCTCATCACCAAAAAGCTTATTTTGTGCAGATAATGTTATGACAAGTAACATGATGATAAACTGACTGGAGCTGAAAGGGTTAAGTACTAGAGGAAACCGGGCCAGGCCAAGTTGCTCTTGTTTCTCCAGTGTTGTCAAACTTTTGGCATGTATGAAAAGAGCAATCATTTTAGCCATTTTATAACTCTTTTATATAACTTGAATCAAAAATATTTGTAGCCTCCGTCTATAAACTCTCCAGTTGACTCCATTAAGCCAATCAGAGCGCGCGTTATATTATAAATTATCTTAAAAATCTTGTTTCAAAAACTTCTAACCTTTGTAAAACATCATTTGTGTTATATTCATTTCTAAGTAATGTTAAAGAGAGCAATACAGTCACGTGCGTTCATCCGAGACCACTAAATACAGATAGCTATTCCAATAAAAGCTTTAATTCTTTCATCCAAATCTACAATATTACCTTCGAGTTTGGAGTTGAACATATTTTCTAGATGGGAACTTACATTCGAAACCCCATTTCTTGAGCGTCCTTAGATATATATACATCTAAATTTCATTATAACATTTCTGATTATAAATAATAGTGAAGTCTTTACACCGATTTTAAAAAAAACCCTTACCAGTCACCGGATGCAAGTACCTTCGATTAACCCATGTGATTTTGCCTTTTTTGTTGTATTTGTGGTTGTAGTTCTTTCAACTTGTTCCTATAAGCTGTTGAACTATTAATTTTTTGAGTCGTTGAACGTTTGTAATTACTCACAATATTTGGCTCCTTTTTTAACCACCTTTTTAAGTGCCATAACGTGTAAGTATTAGCAAGGATATTGGCCATTTTTGCACAGGAAGACGGGTAAGTCTTAAGTCGATTTCATTTGTCTGGCCAGTTCGTAAATGGAATGCACAAGTTCTCAGAACGGATTCTGGCCAGAACGGCCGTGTTTTGGATTAACAACTCTCAGTTCTTCATTTCTGGTTGACCTCAGCGCTGGAACTCGTGGCGGGAAAACGGAAGTGCGTGCCTGCATCTTTCCAGAACAGACAAATGGAATGCGACCCTAATTCGATAAACACAAAACGGATTGGTTGCCATAATCCAAATCATCTGACGGACAAACAAATGAAAGAGAAACTGTTTAAAGCATGGCTACGTTGGAGCCCATACACAATTTCTACTGAGATTTGATTACAAGACACTTGCTGACTCGTGCTTGCGTTTTTGCTTGTGTTAGTGTGTTTTTGCGTAAGTCTATTTTCCTAGTGAAAACAGCTGCTATACCCAAGTTTGTTTTTAGATTTCAATACTCATTGCAACGACCCCGGGGCAACGACATCCTGGTTTGCAAAATAAAGACAATGTACCTGTAGTTTGTGGGCTCTTTGAGTGAACGCGACTGTACTATTTATAAACTGAGAAAGTAATGTGCTTATCACTTGGCAATCGAACCAGTAAGTTTATTCGTGACCCATGTTTTGATAAGCTGTCGGAATTTCGCCTTCTTGAGTGGGGCCTGTGATGTCCCTGTACCTTCTGCGTTTGAACCATCCACGCTGGGGGATATAATCAAAATACAGTCAGTAAAATATGTTTTTTGCTTGCATTGTAAAAATGTCTGCTACAAACTATAAGAGTGTAACTTTTCCTCATGTAGTTTTTCGATTATTTTTCTTTTGTAAAAACATGTATGCAATCAAAATGAGAACTAGAAATATATGCATGAGGGCTAGGGTCAGAGTTGGGATTGAAGTTAGGGTTAATTAAGGTTCAGGGTAAAGAAGAAGGGTAAGATTAATGTTAGGATTAAATAGGAGAGTGCCTACATTGAGGAAGCACTGAATCTAGACTATATTACACTGAGACTCGTATGTAAAGACTACGTTCTTAATATGCCCAGTGATCATAAAGAGTAACTTCAAGTCGTGATCAAGCTCCGAGTTTTCATACAATTGCTTTATTCTCGCTTCTCTGGCCTCGACTCAAAGTTGTTTACTGGAGTGTATTATGAAAGTGGTTTGTTCAATAAATAATCCTCTTTTTTGTATTGAGATATTCACGAGAGAAGCTGATAAAGTGTCCGAGAGATGAACACTATCCCGAAGCAGTTCCTCGGGAAAATGACGTTTTCTTAGAGCTTCAGAGCGCAAGCGATGAACACAGTCGTGCGTTCTCACTATGACTAAGGATAATAGAGAGCTTAAGCAATGAGGACGAGAACGTCAACGAAAACGTTACAAAACAATAGATTTGGTTGGAGAATACAATCATTGCACGTGGGAATGCAACTACCTGGCCGCTTTTCCGCCGTCGTCCTTAGAAACAGAACGTGAAAACCTCGGCTGTCGAGTTTTGTAGAGAATGTGAACGTTAGAGTACGAATCATTTCAATCTTCATGCAGGTTTAAAAGCAAAGCTTTTATTTTTGAATGTTCACATACCTTCAGACAAAACGGAAAAGAAACGCACGAGCTATACAAACAAGAAAACGGAAAACGGAAAGTTAATAATCCAGCAGCGGTTTTCGTTGACGTTCCCATCCAAGCTGCTTAAGCTCCCTATTGTTGAAGTATGAACAACGCCGTCATATAGATATCCGCCTTGACCTACCCTGCACATGAAGAACTTTACTTTAACTTTAATCTTCTTTAAGCTTCAAATAGCAAAGCTAATCTAGAAACTGCTAAGATGTTGGAGGTTTTTGCTTGGGGAAAACCTGAGTACCCGGTCGCATTGGTGAGAGGTCAGTGTTCTTGCCACTACGCCAAGCCGACGCCCCAATGAACGAAATCGAGAGTCGAACCAAAGTCACATTGGTGAGAAGCGAGTGTTCTTGCCACTACGCCAACCAGACGCGCAAACGATGAACGCAATCGCGCGTTTTCACTATGACTGAAGATTTTGTTGAAGTATAAAAATGACATCATACAGATGTCCGCCTAGACTTACTCTGCACATGAAGAGCGCAAGCGATGTACGCAGTCGTGCGTTTTTATTATGACTGATAATATTGTTGAAGTATAAAACAATGATGTCATACAGGTGTCCGCCTGGACCTACCCTGCACATGAAGAACGCAAACGGTGAACGCAATCGCGCGTTTTCACTATGACTGAAGATATTGTTGAAGTATAAACAATGATGTCACACAAATAACATCACACAGATATCTGCCGGCTAGACCTACCTTGCACATGAAGAGCGCAAACGAAGAACGCCATCGCGCGTTTTCACTATAACTGAACTTATTGTTGAAGTATTAAGAATAACATCTTAGAGATATCCGCCTAGACCTACCCTGCACATGAAGAAAGTTGCAAGTCCCAGCAGCACTGCTCCAGCAACAGCTGACACAATCGGTATCCAGATTGGGATGGTTTTCTTTTCACTAACCGGCTGGGGTTTGACTATGAGGACCGTCTTAAACGAAAACAAAAACAAACTTAATATGAGTAGTATCGACACGAACAACTGAGTTATCTGGAAACGACTGTAGACACTCATTTATAACAACAATCATTTTCATTTTTTGGCTGAGCTTTAACGTTCTAAACCTTTCTTAGCATATCAGTGCATCTCAGCTGAAAGAGTTCAAGTGCCCACACGAAACTTTTTCTCAAAATGCTGGAAATGGACATTTTAGAGACTCACACTTTCAAACGTTTCCTGGAAAGCATCCCCCAGACCCAATAAACAACGAGTAGTGCACACAATTTTGAAAGTTTACTAGCGCCTGATTACCAAATTCTACGATGTTTGCTGGTAGTTCTCTTTGCCAATGTTAATCTTATGAACGTATACCTGCATTTTGTAGGTCGCTTTCAGTTTGGCCGGTCCGGCCAGTCAGTTCTTAATAGGAACGCACGATATCTCAGAACTGGTTCTGGCTAGAATCACCATTGTCGTCTTGGATCAGAACCTCTCAGGTCGGCTAAAGCGCGGGAAGAGAAGTGGCGGAAAAACTACACGTGCACGCCTTGGACCTTTCCATTTAAACTGGCCAGAACCGGGTATTTTTTTTCAACCGGTCAGACCGGAAGGTGGAAAGCGACCTTAGTTTCAGCTCAAGTTTTGTTTTTGTCTTTTCGAAAACGTTGATATTTTAAGCCTTGTCGTTGTTGTTGAAAAATGGTTCCTTTACAAAAAGGAGGCACCTAAAAACTAGAGGAAGTTATTCACTTCTTTTCTGTTGTAAAAAAAAACCTAGTAGAAAAACGAAAAACGAAACCAAAATTACCGAGTCACAGACGCCCTACAATTCGCCAACTTAGGGTGACTGAGCATAGCTGTGGAATATTTGAGCAACTGTCCTTCAATATGACATCACATCTCAGTGATAACAGCTAATGAGTCAATATTTGGTGACGTTGAAACGCATCAAAAGGATAGTCATTAGGATAAAATGACTTTTGTGATTTGCAATAAATCTAATACGACACAAAAAACTGTTTTTTAGTATTTTGCGAAAACACTGCTCATTATAGAATACACACATTTTAATACGACCATTACAGTTCCACGAAATGAGTTTTTGCGTTGCCAGGGAAACAACCAGCCACCTTTAAGTAAAACTTATGTTGTTCCAGTTAACAGCACGGGTTGTTAAATAAAAAAGTAAAATGTGCAAGATTTGTTGAGTTGACGCGACAAAATGAGAACCTACCCTCAAACGGACACTCGCCTGAATAAACCACAGTTCATCGGTATTTGTTCTTAAACTGCGCAACCCAAACCGAGCAACAGTCAGTCTTCTTTAAGCTTGTGACAATAAACACATTCCTAGCAGGCTTGTCCCGTCCAGATATACTACTTTCATTGGTGCAAGAACTCGTTCCCGCGATAACTTGTCTTCGTGACACACAATGGTCTAACACTAACTCCGGATGAACAAACCGTAGTTTCAGACGAGTATGGTGTATTACGATACATCGCTCGCTGTAATAAATATGTGCTAAACAGTAAGCGTTTTTTGACTACGTTTCCGTAAAACAGATGCATAGAATAATTAACAAACCTTTGCAATATTGTTCTCTCTGTGTTCGTCTTTCTGGGTATTTTCTGGTACTTTGACCTCTGCTTGTGAAATCAGCTTCACAGTTTTGGGTTCACCCTAAACATGTTATGAGTATAAGAAGAAAATTATAAGCTTGAAACTTCCTGGAGCTTGAAGCATTGTACATGCTTCCGCTCTACAGGAATGACTGGTTTTATTCCATTTCTGAATATGTCATCATCTTCCAGCCTTTCCTCCTCCCCCTTACCCCACGCCCACTTCAACCCCTCCCCCTCCCCCACCCACCCACTGTCCGTCTTCAGAAGGCTCAAAATTTGTGGAAGTTTTACAGCAGGCACTTTTAAACTGGACAAATAACACTTCTTCTTAGTTATAGTTAAAGTTTAATTAACTAGGAATCTCATTACCCACTCAAACAACTTACCCCCTCTATCAATACGTTGTCCCAAATTCTTGAGGTAACCTTGATATTCATATATTGTCCTTTTTGCAGTCGTCCAACTCGGCAATTAAAGCTTCTACAGACAGGGAGTTTGTTGCAGTTCTGTTAAATACAAAGAAAAGACATCTCAAAAAGTTAGTGGAGACTCGTGACTCTCTAGTTACTAGGGCTTCTCTTCTCGAAACTTCCACGTTTAACGCCTTTTTTGGCAGCTGGAGAACTTTTATGACAAGGACACAAATGGTCCTGGTGGAGGGGGCGGAATACTCATCTTAAATATGGATAGGGGGTTCCACAAGTACACTTAAACTCTGACCCTGTATTTGAATCAAATCTTGACAATATGCAAACTCTGTTCATGGTCTTAAGTACAATCCTAACACAATTATTTGCTAAAACAGCCTTTTACAATAAAAAATTTATAAGTCCAAAACTTTTATATCATGCTTATGATCATGGGTTTTGTCTTTTCTATTCAGATAACTCTTAATCGTGTGCCTTTGGCTTCTTTTACTTTGAAACAAGTTACTTTCTTTGGAATTTTTTCCCCTTTAGTAAAGTTAGATAACTTCAAAAGTTTAGTAGTACATGCACCTTCAGAACAACCAGACAAAAAACTTCCAAGTTGCGTAACTAATTCCTTACTCATCCTATCTCTCTCCATCCACAATCAATCAACCATCCTTCACGTATCAGTCTAATCATCCATTCATCTAGATCCTTCACCCTTCCATCATCTATCTATCATTCATCCATTTATCCATCTATCATCTTTCCTTCATTCATATATCATTCTTCCATCATCCATCATCCATCATCCATCAAAATTCATCCATTTGCCTATATATCATCAATTAATCCATCTATTATCACACAATCATCCATCAAATCTCTACTTTATCCGTTAACCGTTCATTATCTTACCATCATCCTTACATCCATCTAATATCCATCAACCTTTCCTTCTAATACCCAGCTATCCATTCATTATCAACTATTCATCGACTCAGTAATTCAACTATCATCCTACTATTCATCTGTCCTTCTATCAATCATCTACTTATCGCTAATCAATCCACGTATCCATCATTGAATTATCTCCCAACCATCTATCCATTGCTGATCCATCCATCTGTCCACTTTCCAAGCATCGTCCTTCTTTCATCTATTCTTCATCCATCTATCGGGACGTTCCCTTCTTTAAAAATCGCCGACTAATTTGCCAATGCTCTTTAAACTGTGTCTATGCTCCTTGTCTCTAAACCTACTTACTACTATCATTAAGGCTGTACGTTTTTATTACCAGTGACTCGGCTTTTGAAACGTCGCGGCGTTTTCTTCTTCCAGTGTTGGAACTCATTGTCTCATTCAGCTTCTGAAAAAGTGAAATGCAGAGGTTTTATCAATCTAGTTATCATTCATTCATTCATCCACCTATCCAACCATCTGTTTATTCACTCATTCATTCATCCATTCATTCATCCACCCATTTATTCACTAATTCATTCATTCATTGGTTTATTTTATTTGTTTATTCATTCATTTTCATGTTCAATTCATTTATTCATTCATTCAATTATTCATTCATTCAATCTTTCTTTCTTTCATTTATATATTTATTTATTTGTTAGTTCGTTCGTTTTTCGTTCGTTAATACATTAAATATTTTCTTTACTCCTTTCCTTCTCACATTCCCTACTTCCTGCTTTCTTTCTTTTCCTTTCTTTCTTTATTCATTCATTTCTACGTCAACTCATTCATTTATTTATTCATTCATTCGTTCATTCATTCATTCGTTTATGTATCATTTATTTGTTTATGTATTGTAGCTGATTCCACCTAGTCAGTAATCTCCTCCCACGTCTGCCAAAAATATTCATGATGACGAAAAAGATAAAGACAAATACAATGATAAAGATAATGATAAGGGTAAGAACAAAAATAAAGGTAAAGATAAAGATAAAAATTGAGCTAAAGATACATATAAAAACATTGGTAAAGATAAAGATACAGATACAGATAAAGAAAAAACGATAGAGGTTAAGATAGATAAAAAGACATTGGTAAAGATTAAGATAAATATAAAAACAATGATAAGGATAAAGATAGAGATAAAGATGACTATAAAGATAAAGATAAAAATAAAAACAGAGATAAAGATAAAAGTAAAGATAAAGATGAAAATAAAGATAAAGATACAGATAAAGAAAAAGATGAAGACAAATTTTAAAATATAGACAAAGATTCAGATAATGACAAAGAAAAAGATAGATAAAGATAAAGATTCAGATAAAGATGTAGAAAAAGAAAGATAAAGACAAAGATATAGATAAGATAAAGATAAAGAAATGGTAAAGGTAAAGATAAGGGTAAGAATAAAGATAAAGATAAAAGCAACGATAAAAAAGATAAAGATAAGGATAAAACTAAAGATAAAGATAAAAAATAAAAATAAAAATAAAGATTAAAATAAAGATTAAGATAAAGACAATGATGTATGTAAAGATAGAAACAGAGATAAAGATAGAAATAAAGATAAAGACAGTAACAACTATAAATAAAACGATATTGATAATAATGATGAAAATATGAAAGAAAATGGAAATGAAAATGGTTATAAAGATGAAAACATTTATCGTGGGATATATCTGTCCCATTATACTCTCTCTCAGTCCTCTTTCTTGTAAGGTTCGATTTTACACCTATAACTTTCTTCCACCTCAGTCTGTTCAAATAGTGAACTGATCAAGTATATTGTTAATTTTAACTCTTTCTTACTTTAATGTTCTTGTCGTTGACGGTGGTGTTACAGCTTCCCGAGCTCCCGGTAAGCTGAGGGAAAAACGAGTTTTGAAATAGTGAAAGTAAATTGACTGGTAATACTGCCTAGAGTAAACATTTCAGCAAAACAAGACATTTTTTCAACTTTCAGAAGAAAATCAAAAGATCCAAAAGGGGTGGCAAATTGAAACAGATGTTAAAAAATGTTTGCTAGTAACTAACAGCTACCAGAGTAGTTTTGTGGGAAAAACAAAACCTGGGAAAATTTAAAAAATGGCGGGAATCCAAATATTGATGTTCAAACTTTTTCAACAAACGTTCAAAGGATATACAAATACCGTAACTTAATTGACACGAGTAACAGTTTTATGGACTGTGTCACCTTTGTATATGGTTTCTATCGGCGCTGGATAAAAATATGCATACAAAAAATTTCAATATATTACGTCTATAAGCACTACAGTCCGTTTCGCGGTTATTTCTGTAGGTTTACGCTTAACAAGTTGTCCGCAGGTCGATTTTAAAAACTTTTGACTGTTTTGACAGTTTTTTCTCCAAATGCGCGTTGTGTTTAGTCCCTGGCCCATTAATCATTAACAAGGACAGTGTCAAAAAAATGTTAATCTGAGATTTTCAGGTGACTATTGTCTTCCAGATCCGTTAAAAATCCTCCTTTGTTACAGGGTTCTTTCTCGTGCTAATTGCACACAATTTGAAACACATGTTTCGCGTTACAATTTGTATCGACGTAATTCTGCAAATATAGTTCTACAAAACGTATGTTCATGCTACAAAAGATTTATGATCAGGTGACTCGTCTATTTTCTAGAGAAAATAGCGTCTCTGCAGGTTTTTGGTATTGACATGGTTTAAGCATTAGGCATGCGGTGACGAGGTTTGGAGGGAGAACTGTTACAAAGACATTATTAAGCTGAATTAAAACCCCAGATACAATAAACACATACACACTAACCTCGACTTGCAGTAAATAAGCCACAGGAAGTGAAAAACTGACGGTAAAACTGTCCACAGAACTTGGACCTTTGTTTGTAACCTGTGGTTGTTTATAAGGGTGTAAGATGTGAAAACAGATGGAAAATATTTTTTGCTATTTTTGGTGGGTTGTACCTGTTCAGCCCCGTTAATAATGCTGTAGTTACTGTTAACGGGTTTGTAAACTTGACAGAGAACATGTGTTACATGATATATCCGTTCAACTCCATTAAGAGACCATATAAGCTGGTCGTGAACTTTGCAGAACATATGTTTGTGCCACGATAAACTATCTGTTCAACTCCATTCGCAGACCATGTTAACAGGTTTGCGAGCCAATTGATACAAAGAGCATGTATTTCACAGTAAACCATCTGTTCAGCTATAATAACGACCAGGTTAACTAGTTTGTGAACTATGCAGAGGATGTGTGTGTCACGATATACCATCATACTGTACGGATAGCAAATGTTTGTTCACGTAACAGTCAAACTATTTTCTTTCCTAGGTATGCCCTTATTAGCTTTTATTTTGCACCGATTCCGATCATTTTTTGTTATTACTTCGTAATAATAGTAATAATAACAAGAATAATAATAAGAACAAATAATATCACTACTTTTAATAATAATAAAAATGATAATATTAGTAAAAGGAATAAGAATAATGAAAAAAATGATAACAATGTGCATTTCTATTAAGTACAAAACACCATTACAACAGTCGGGAGAATTGGACGATAGAAAACATAGACCCAAACCTATCCCAAAATATACTGTTTACTTTATCTGTTCAGTAATTTTTGTTGGTACACAGGAGTATTTCCGCAGCGTATAGAAACTGATGTGCACAGCGTTGTGACAGCGAACATGATCGAGCACACTGTGATGGTGCTAATAGTAATGTTACAGCGCTGACAGTGACAGCGCTGGTGCAACAAAGGTAGAAAAAAAATGCTGAGGTAACGACTATCTCATTAGTGTGATATCGATGGCAACAGGAAGTGCTGCAACAGTGCTGTCACTTGTCATTACTTTAACTGTGGTGTGCATATCGCTATCACCTTATTGTGAACACCGCTGTAACAGCGCTGTTATTTGTCACCACTACCACACAAGTTTGCACAGTAATGTTGCAATGTTGTCATTGTCTTCGTTGTTGCAGCGTTGTCAGTTTATATAACTGACACATTAGTGTTGTATCATCGCTGTCATATGGCTATCTGGGCTACTTCTGTCACAGTGCTATCTTCGCCACTGCTGCCACAGCACAGTTAAGTACACCGCTGTCGCAAAACTGTCCCTACCGCCGATATCACACTAGTGGTAATTGTCACTGTAGTGACATAAATGTGGACAGCTCTATGTGACAGTAGTGTAAACCTCAACTGCTGAACCAACGCTGCGCTGTGGGGTTCTTTTTTGTGTATAGCTCAGCGCTTTCATTTTTCTAGGAAATCGAGACGACTTTCCAGAAATCGATAATTGCTCGGAGCGCTCCGAGCAGTTCGTTTCAAAACTTCACTGGAAACGATCAGCTGAACAGCTTGTTGTTAACTTACCTTAAACGTCTGCACAACAAGAGGGCCAATTTCACTCAGGAACGCGGGCGGCTTGCTGGGGCTTCCTTTACCACTGTACACGACTTCCCTTCTATCAATGTTTCTGTGATTTAGGAGAGTTTGTATTGTCAAACAGGCGGATTTATGATATACAGTGCTAATTAATAGTTTGAATAAAAAGGATTGTCAGCTGATCTACAAAATGTTTTTTTGTTGGTGTATTTGTTAAAACATTTGGTAAAAAGCGAAAAGACCTTAAAAATAGAAATGAAAACATCGTGGTAAAAATTGAGCTTTTAGAAGTTTAAAACCTGAAGTAATTATGCTAATAATCCAGGATGTAAACATCGGCGTCACGTGTTCATAAACACAATCAGAAAATGATAGAAAAGGAAACCATATTTTATTAAAACTGCTGAACTATATCTATAACATTTGCAATCTAGTATTAGATCTAACCATTCATTTAATCTGTTTAAGGTCTCCTTCTTAATATTCATATGCGAGAAACTTATGGAAGAATACTACAAAACGTTTGTATTCCCATTGTAAACGTTACCCATATTAGGAGGAATCCACGGCTATTTCAACAAGTTATTGCAAAACGTTCTATAATATAATTTAACTTTAACACCGGCATAACAGAAAAGCGATGAACTAAACTTGTAAGTTCTTAGATCGCGGTTTTCTGAAGGCACCTTTTCACTTTTGAACTTCCAGGTACCGCCATCTTAGAATGTGACGTAGTGTAGTGCCAGGCTCCACACTTGTCTAACACAATGACCTGAAAAATTCTCCTAAACTGACTAAAATGTGAGAACTTGCTTTTCATCTTTGATTAAGTGCTGTGTATGGTCAACTGCTTCATTCAATTACCGTTAGTCAACCTATTTTGTGGATAACATAAGGAAAAGATACATGCAGATAAAGCGGTTGGTGCAACTTGTTGAACAGCTGAAAAAACCCTTTCACCAAGACTAACCCAGTAATGGCCAAATCGGCTTCAAAACTGACACGAACGAAGACGTCTCGTTTGTTGTCCCTTCCATTGGTATCTTGATTGGCACTGAAGATATGAAGTTGTTAGAGGTTTAGCAACGTCAACGAGAACAACACGGGCTGCTGAGAGGGGAGGGGAGGGGAGCAAGACACATATATCTTTTGGTATTGGATCCAAGCCAATCTTTTCTCTAACATGAACAGGCAATTGTTTGTGTCTTCAACTTCGTTCCAAGGAACTGGAAACACAAATACAAGTTCGAACAACAAAATAATTGGGCTCAAAGGCGATCAACAATGACTCTTCATCAGACTCTGTCCACACTAATGTGTCGAAGGACCTTTCAGTGTATAATTGAGATCTGTTAATGTATTTAAATGGTAAACAAAGAGCAAAGTTGTAACATTAAGTTTATACAATACGTACCTCGTGGTCTCCAGTTTGATTTTGAACTTTTTGTCTTTTCCCGCCAACTGCTTTTGAGCACTTTGCTCCCCAGAAATAGAAAATACTATTCCAAATGTCCTCTGAAAAACAGTTGTAAAAGAGATAAAATATTATGATTTGGTATTTATTGCAAAAAGATATGAAAAGAGGTGGCTTTTTGAAAAGATATTCCACGACAGCAAGGGAAATATAATTTGAAGTCTTTTACTTGAACGATACAACTTCATACTATGTTTTCCGAAAACCGATCGGGCAAACAAGTTGACTGTTTTTACAAAATATGTATTTTTCCAAACAAACAGAAGTGAGAGCTAAACAGAAGTTTACGATGTACGTACAAAAACAGACCGTAGTTCCAAAACAATTGCTTCCGAGCGAAGAACAAAGTTCTCGCTTTGCTTGCCAGAAAAACTCAGCCAGGCAGTGAAAGGTTCATATTGTACTTTTGTCGTATTAAATTTCAAATTGTTTTTCTTGGAAGACAATTTTTTGGCTCCTCTTTGCGTTTGCTTCCTGAGTTTGCGTCGTCTAGAATTCAGTTCATGTGTAGCTTTACTTTAATAGCCTTACGTTTTTATGACCGTTGAGTGGGTTCCCTACGTCACACGTTACTGTTCCAGTCCCATTGCTAGGAGCAACGTTATCACATTGAACTCCCTGTAGAGGAACAAAAAAATTCTTTATTGTATGTGTGTTATGAAAAAGGGAAAAAGACAGAAAAATATCATCAGTATTATCACTATCGTTACCATTTTAAGTATTATTTTACTATTTTACTGTTTTTATTGTTATTATAATTGATATTATTATATGGCTGAATGATTTCGCGTGCTGTGATTGGTCAATTCCAGGTCCGCAAGTAGCCGTACGGACCGCTAGCTCTTTTCAAAACCAGAATAACCAGCAAAGCCATATAATAAACATCTTATTAGCCTCGTTTGCTCAATAAACATCTTATTAGCCTCGTTTGCTCAGTCCATAAAAGGAAGGAAAAACTCGGTCCATAACTTACCGTACGGACCTCGCACTCGGCTAATAAGAGGTATGTATTACCATATAAATAACTGAAGTTATTACTTCTATTATTATCATTATTACTACTATTACTTCTTTTATTAATATTATTGACATTTCCAAATTTTCAAAAGGCAGCATTAATCAGGAAAAGCATAACACCAAGCACAAACTGAAATTATAGGTGCTTTCGCTTTGAACTGAGAACATTTTATCTCACTCCTTCTAGATGACAGCAGAGCTCAGTTATGTGACTGTCTCAAACAAATGACTGCGTACAGTAAGGAGATGGGCATCTAGAAACAGCTAACCAAAAAAAATAGAACTATCTACTTGTGCCAGCTCCAACTCTAAAGAATTAAACCATTAAGAGGTATTATTGAAAACTCAAGAATGAAACGGAATCAACAAATCTTCAGTCAATGATGGTAAACACTTAAGCAGCCAAATGGGGAAGGGGGGGGGGGGTTTAGGGGTTAGGGAGTGTCTGAAAGTGGACCCCACAAACGTTTCTTACCTAAAATTTAAAGGTTTGAAACACTCAAGTTAAAACTTGCAGTACCTGGAGTCCAATGAATTACGCCATCACTTAGAACGTATGCAAAACTAGTTTTTCAATTCAAGTTTGAACAGAAAGTGCATCTGTTTTAACACATTTCTTCCAGTTTTGATCTTTTCCGTTTCAAGAACACTTTTTTGTTTGAAGCTGTAAATAGTTATTTTCTTTCAACTTCAGGGCAGTTTGCTGTAAGTTTGCTTTTAAAAAGTGAAATTTTTCAAAGATGGCGGCAAATATACAGGAAACGTTGTGGATCGACTACTGCCATAGCAACAGTTCTTAATGAAACTTTCTGGTTGTTACGGAAAATTTTAGCTCATCCGAAGTGACCAACAAGCAAAAGTTTGGTAATTTATGTATACACATATAGAAAATCATAGAATTGCGATTGACTTCCTCCTGGAATTAATTAAGATGTGCAAGCTGTTCATAAAGTACTCATAGTAACCTGATTTTGATTTGTCAATCCAATGTATCCAATTCCCGCGGGGTGAGTGACCACGACCATGGCGCGATAGGCGGCATCGCGGGCTCGGTTTTTAACCACAACATTCAACGTCAGCTCGTTTACAGTGCCGAACTTCAACACCGGTTGACTGTTAGAAAGAGTTGCCATGAAGTTAGGGAATAGCTTCATTGCAGTACGGTACATTTTGTATCAGGGAGTCTACCAAAACAAGAGGGGCCGTTCTCATTGAGATAGGTTACTACTTTTGAGGGGGTTTATGCTTGTGAGGGGTGGGGGGATGGGGGTGTTACTTATGGGAAGATCGTTAATTTTGAGGAGGTCCGTATTTGTGAAGAGGTAGAACTTCTGAAAAGATCGTTACTTTATTTGTGGGGGTGTTATTACCTTTCAGTGCTTCTACTGTAAAGTGGATTGATATTCTTGAGGAGGATGTTATTTTTAAGCCGGGACCCTTTACTTTTGTAGGGTTGATACGTTTTGGAGAGTTATAACCATTGCAGGGGTCGTAATTTTGGAGAAGATCAAAACTTTTCGAGGGGTGCTTACCTTCTACTGCTGTTCTTATAAAAATGATGTAATCGGCTGATTAGCTATCATACTCATTATATAATCTATTTTAGTGGAATATAGAACAGAACAGGGTAAAACAGAATGAAATTGAATGTATTAGAATAGAATAGAATTTAAGAATAGAATAGAAAAAAATAAGAACAGAACAGAACAAAACAAAACAGATAGATAGATAGATAGATAGATAGATAGATAGATAGATAGATTTTATTGAGTTTTAAAATTGCAGCAGTCTAAAGCTGAATTACTTTAAAACTTTACATCCTATATAATATGTCAAAACTATAGAATACAAATTATGAATTGGATAACTAAAATTACAAGATAAACTATGGCAACAATATTCAATTAAAATTTACCTACAACTACTGTGTATAAAAAGTGTTTTTCAATCTATTTGTTTTGGCTCCTGGAAGGTGGTATGTTCTGTCATTTCTTAAGGAGTATTTGGACTGGTTTCTGGTTGGGAGGAGGCTATGTAACAGTAGAATAGAGTAGAAGAGAAGAACAATGCTAGCTCACCCTTCCAGCGTGGCTCCCGTGTCAACGGAGCTACTGATAACGAGGTCTGGCTTGCAAACCGAGCCAGCGCACTCCTTTAGAAACGACACCTAGAAAAGCAAACCAAGTTGTTTCATGCACAGTTCTACAAGTACATCGGTTTTTGATGCCATGATTTGGCCAGGTTCAGATAATCTGTACTCTGAGATTTCTATTTCTATCATGCATCAAAACTACTTTAATAGCTGTGGCCAAACATGATCACCAAAATCGCTCCAGAATTATCAAAACTAAGTAAAAAACAATTTTGTTAGACCCTCAATTTCAAACTCTAGAAAATAAGAATTAAAACGTAATCCTTTCTCTCTCCTCCCCATTTTTACTTCGATCTCTTAACTTGGTTTAATTCCTTGCAAAAATCTTAAAACTATATTGAACAAAAGTCTTGGAAACAAAATATTTTCAAATTGTTTAATGCAGTTCTTTCTGTTCCCCATTATCTGGGATTCGGTAAATTGGAAATAAACAAAAGTTGTTCATAGTTTCGTTAAGTTTATCCAAGGGTAAAGCAAGACTTTAAACTTAATTTCTTTATCTAGGAGTATGTTTTCCGGTCTTTATACAGTAATGTTGAAACGTTCCAGGAGCACCAAGTTTTACAAACCCGTTCCTCAGGAAATTTTTTAACCCTGGTTTTTCGCTCATAATAATAATAATAATAATAATAATAATAATAATAATAATAAATAATAATAATAATAAAAATGATAATAATAATAATTATAATAATAATAGTAACAATATTAGTAATACCGGTAATATTAATTATAATAATAAGAAGAAAAATGATAATTATTTAAACAACAAACTACTACTACTTCTACTACTACTACTACTACTACTATCACTAGTAATAATAATAATAATAATAATAATAATAGAAATAATAGTATTTTGATTCGCGTATTCATAGTATTCATTCTTTTTTTATAAGCTATAGATTAACGAGTTTTCACAAGATGTCATGCAAGGTAGTATTTACACGTCTAATTTTCCAAAAAAACCGAGAAAGCATCGCGCCCAAATGGCTATTAGTCCTGAGTTTTAGGATGCGAATAGCATTAAGCCGGATTCACCTTTTACGGAAGATTTGATAAGAAACAGAAATGAAATGAAAAGAAGGAATGGGCATGAAGAAAAGAAGAAGAGAAGAAAACTATAAATTGTTTCCGTACCTCTCCCTTCGCTTGTTTGGGTGTGTAGTCATTCAGAATGGGACACAGTTCCGTTTTACATTTGGCATCTGGCTTGATATCAAACTCAACTAAAATCGTCAA
Organism: Umimayanthus nakama; assembly: GCA_027574985.1. NCBI lineage: Eukaryota > Metazoa > Cnidaria > Anthozoa > Zoantharia > Parazoanthidae > Umimayanthus > Umimayanthus nakama. Next base: position 6,550 of record JAOBRG010383227.1, on the reverse strand, counting down.
CTGGCTTAGTTTGTCAACAATTTTGTTTTTATCCTACAAAAAAAACCCAAATGTTATCACATTTCTTAAACAAAAAATCCTTGGTGTTGTCTTTATGACGTTTGATTTTGGCACTTTTTCACATTTCGGACAAACTTTGAACAATTATGTCAATTTATGCATACAAACAACGTGAACTAGACTGGAATGAAGTCTGGGAAAGAGACAGTTTTACTACATCCTCCAGGTTTTACAGATACAATGTCAAGAAAATATCACTGGTTTACATTGCAGTTACTACAAAACAGGGCTTGGGTCGAAAGAATATTACTAACAAAATGAAGTTATCTACATTCTTGTGTTTCATTAAAGAGACAAAAACTTTCCTTTTCAGTGATAAAAGAGCGACATCTGAGTAAATCTTAATCCGAATTCTCGCTCTATCGTGCCTTTGGCATGTGGTGGTGTCGTCCAAAAACAAAGACTTTAAAGTTTACAACCCCGCTATACCACAATGGAGCAAGTTTTAAAATCGTAACAAACTAAATTGGTTGTTACAGTTTTTATTCGTGAAACCAACTACACTATATTTTATTTAAGATATAGAAAAATAGCAAAGTGAATCTATAAGTAAGAGTTTTGAAAAATGCAAACTAATGACGAACTGATAGTGAAAGAGGGCAATAGTCCTTTTCACTGTTCCTCAAAGGTAACCAAGCCTCTCATGAAACCGAGGAAAAGGTTGGGAGAAGTGGAAACAGTTATCATAAGAAAGAAACTTATTAACATGTCTATTGTTAATTTGCAATTCTCCAACTGTGCGGGCAACCTTCGCCTTGGTTTCATGGTTACCTTTCAGAAAATGTGAAATGGACTATTGAAGAGATTGTAGAAACATATATTTTCTGCAGTTCAGTTTCTTCTAAAACTGCTTGCATTTCATTAAACACAATAAAATTGTTCGTGTCAAAGCTAGCGTTCCTTACACCACGGAAGTAAATATGTGTTGTGCTTGCCAAGTCTTGATTAAAACATTCCATGACCGTTATTGTTACCTTTAGAAACACAGTGTGGAAAGACTTGCAACCCCACTGCTTCTGACGGGGTAGTGTGCAGCTCTGATCTCGTAAGACACTTTTTGGTTTCTTGTTGTCAACAAGGTACATCCTCCCAAATTCACCTTGTTCCTTGTCCAGTGTTATGCTGTACCGTAAATTCAAACCTATCGAGAAGATTACACTGGGTGAGCACTATTGTAAGGTAGTTCTGCTGTCTTTGTAACAACTTTGAGATGAGCTGCATTCAGAGTGTCCAACCGTCCCGATTTAGGCGGGACAGTCCCGATTTTGACTGAGAATCCCGAATCCCCAGTTAACGTCAGTCGGTACGCAAAATGTCCCGGTTTTGAAAAGCAACGAAGCTGCAGAGAAGTCATAGATCAAAAAATAGCTTGATTAGGATATTTAGAGTTATTTTGTGATAAATAAAGAAAGGTCCAAAAGTGCTGAAAATGGTGCTTTAAGGCTTCCAGTTTTCGAATTTTTCTTGGGGAGCATCATTGTCCATAGGTTACACACTCTGTCCATTGTCACTTCTTGCAGCTTCATTTCTTGGACCTACGTTTATAGCTTCAACTATGCCAGCCGCATACCAACAGCAACTAGATCAGTGCTGTCTTCTATGCGGCTTCCTCGAACTAAAATTGTATGAACGCTTTCGGGAAAATATATATTCTTAACTCTAAAAGGATGTTGACCCTCCTTACCTTGCGAAATCGGGATACGTGGGCTTTTTTGTCTTATTAGAACAATTATTATATACACAAGTCACTAGATAACGGCAACAGATCTCTCTGATTGGCTCCTGCACAACTAGGATCTCAGCTCATATCCTATGTGTAGCGAAATTAAAGATGGCGGCGAGGCTTGCCGAGCCGATAAAAGAAGAAATTGTGGTTTTACTCAAAAAGCCACACCAGAAAACACCAAAAAAGCAAACAAAAATGGAGTCAAGATTCTTATCGGTAAGTTTACGGAATTGAAGAAATGTTTCAAGTAATTATAAATTTGAAACAAACATCGAAACATTCATACAAAACTCCGGTGTTTGTTTAACGAACTCAAACATGAACACAACTCACAAATAAACTTGCTGGAATAAAGTATCATTGGACTATTGAAAAGAATGTTAATTGATGATTTGTATACGATAAAACAATTATTCCACTTGCTCTTGTCGTAATGAGTTGATAGCCAACTCGGCGCTCCGCGCCTCGTTGGCTAACAGCTCATGTACGACTCGAGCTCGTGGAATAATTGTTAATTATATAAGAACAACGAGGCTCAAATTGGAACAAGAAACAAAGAACACAAGAACAATTGAGGCTCCGCTTCAGATTCAAATATAAGGCCCGGGTTAAACGTCGAACTTCACATGTGCCTAATCTAATTCAAATGAGGTAGAACAATAGAATTTGCTCATTAGCATTTGATTCGGCACATAGGAAGTTTGACGTTTTACCCACGCCTAACTGAAAGTTTTATTTAAAAACACAGCACATCACGTCTTTACATGTGACGTTTTTTATTACAGGTCTTTTATCAATCTGTTAGAAACACCGAGTGAGCAGTATGGATGATGGAAGCAACTGAAGAACAAATGAGGCTCAAATTATGCAAAAACCTGAGAACAAAGAGCCTCGGCCGAGATTTACTAGTTCTTATAAAAAGCCTGTAATCTTTGTACGGTTAGAGTTTTGCTTAATTCGGGAGGATTAAAGGGGATGATCTTCATGAAGATTCAGTTGAAATTTGAAATCCCTGATATGTCTAATTCACTACTCTTGACTTATATTTTTGTCAAAAACGCATAGTGAATTGATGGCCAGATTACACTAACAAGCCATAAAAATAATTTTTGAAAACTCATTTTTTTGTACATGGGAGCAAATTTTTTAAAAAGGGGGTTTTTCCTTTCCCAACCTTGCATAAATAGGGATTTGGTACTCTTAAGCAAAATCGGGATATTCCGTCTAAATCAGTACAACTACATTTTTTATCAGACAAAAAGACAGACAGACAGTGAATCAGTTATTTATACAAGGGAAAAATTCTAATGTCTAAGTCTTAACCACTTCCCCTTGGTAGATCTTGGGAAACAATGAGATATAAGCGCCACAGATGTTTTATCATGGCTTCAGTCATTCGAAAAGATATCAAGGACCTGCTAATAATGCGTGTGTACATGCGTTACTTGAACCCTTATCTGAATATATCTAGCTCAAACCGCTCTTTTTACTCAGGCCTGGAAGGCGCAATGTTTGGCCTTCTGATATGTTTCTTTTTTGCAGCGCTTGTTCAGCGCATGCGTCGTGCGAGATCTGTTTCATCTTGCAATACTGAAAGCGTCTAACGCAAAGCTACGGGTTGATTGAGCTTAAAGTGCATAGAATCCGGGTTCCATTTCTAGTGTCTCAAATTGTTTGTTGTTGTTTTTCTCCCCTTTTTTTCTGAAGTTAAGCAAAGTTGTTTTCCTTTCTCTGTTCTCTTTAACAAGGAATGATGATTTTTTTTAAACAGAAACTGTATTGCAAATCAATCAAGCATTAACATTAGATTTTCCATCTAGCGATGACATGAGATGTTTCACTTCATATAACTTGGGTTCTGTTTCCTCTCCAAATATTGTACAAACTGTAGTGGACTAGTTAGATCGCAGTATGCTTCAATCTGTTTATTTTTATCGTATGGTAAGGCCCGAGTTTGACGATGTGTAACCTTATTAACACTAAATTCCAACATTGATCCTTATCTAGTAACAACCCTAATCTAACATAAAATAACCAATCAACAACAACAACAACAACAATAACAACAATAACAACAATAACAACAATAACAACAATAACAACAAGGCTAATCACAATTCTGAAAGGAAAAAGCATTCGCGAGCTTTTTGTACAACGCGTACGTTAAGAGCATTTTTAACAAACTCTTTAAAAGATTGATACCCATTTGTTCAATATCATGATTATAACCAAACGTACCTTTTGGATTTAGAGCTTCTGCGTCGTCAAACTTGAATTCAACTGTTATATTTATACTGAAAACAAAAGCAGAGTAAACAATCTTCCACTCTCTAATTATAACCAACTATTTAAAATTAAGGATCATTGGACAGGTTGATCTCTGCACGTTTTTTGTTCCTAACAGTAGAGGAGAAGGGTTCTACATTAAGTCACTTTTACGCGCAGATTGCAGTAGATTGAGTCATTGCAGGGGATGCCAAGCGATTTAAACAACACGTCATGAAGTAATCTCGCTTTCTTTTCTGATTTTTTTGGCTTTTTCAAACGTTGACCTTCTACTGACTCCAGCTTCATGCGGCAAGTTTTACCAATACAGGCGTACAATGCCGTTTGAAAGTAGTCTACTAGCTTGAAATCGCAGCTACTAATGTTAACTAAGCATATTTCGACTGGGACTGCGGAGCAACTTTGAGATTTTTTTGGCCGTTAGTGACTCGATATTGCGGGGGGCACAAGTCACTTTTTCATTCTAAATCTTTGTAACTTAAAAAACATTGGGGGGGGGGGGGGACGTGCCCAACCGGCCCCTCCTGCTCCGCGGTCCTTATTCGCACTGGTGTGACAGCTAGTGCTGGTTTAATACCGCAGACCAGTTTGTTCGCCCCAGCATGTTGGGAAAGGTAAACAACCTTGGGCCCAGGCCCTAATTCTTTAGTCCCTTTCTGGGATCAAGTTAGACGTTCTCAAAGACAAAACATTCTTCAGCTGATGTAACATGACAACATGTGACATATGAACTCGTCAGTGTCTCATACCATTTGTGTTTCCTGTGGTTATCACTCGGATCCTCACACAACGTGGCGTTGTTTTCCAAAACAATTTTTGTGCTGCTTAGCCTGAGATTGGCTCTTACATCGATGATTCGCTTCGTTCTGAGTAGAAAGAAAATCGCTTCCTAAATAAGTACTCTCCATTATTCGACCGAACATATATACAAATAAGAGTGCAACACCGACAGTGTGCCGGAACAGGAAAGAATCTCAATTATAACGACTGCTTTTATAAGCCTGGTTTCCATACAACCCCCCAAAAAAGCGTATGAAAATCGTTCAATGAATAGTGCTTCCTAACAAAGTATTTTATGAATAGTTAACAGAACAAGTAAGTTTTCAATTTGTTTCCATTGCCCTAAACTCTCTAATTCCCCCGGTTAATCATGAAATTCAATTTGCTCATAGCTAGTACTGCTTCATCCATTGCGAAACTGAAACATGTCCATCTATCGTGAACACTTTAGATAGCTTTGTTCGCTTTTGTTGTTGTTGTTGTTACTGTTGGGACCTTTAATTTTTGTTTCGTGTGTGCTTTGTCAGATTTGTGTGTGTTTGAGGCACTGTTGCACTGCGCAATTTTCTTAGAAAGTTGTCTCACAATGGTTGAAAATGTAGCGTTGCAAGTTGCCGAGATTTGGTGTTTAGGCTCTGTTAGACTGCACAATTTTCTCAGCAACTTATCTCGCATTGCTTCTCGAAACGAAAAACAAGAAACATGCATATGCACCCTCGTTAAAACTGCTGTAAAATTGCGAGACAAGTTGCTGGAGGGGTGATACGCTGTGCAATGGTGTTGGCAGTTGCTGCAATCCTGCAAGACAAACTATGTTACACTGTGCATTTCTCTTTTCTCCTGCTAAAGAGAGAGCTTAGCTCCTCAAATTGCCTCCAAACCAGCTCAAAACGCACCAGGGAAGAATAATAACGTATTAAACACACATAAACGGAGGTAAGCGATTATCTTTTAAATTTTTCTGTGAATTCCCAACTCGAGTCTCATATTCCCATACTTTTGCTTAAAATCGTACTGTCTTCTGAAGTTTGACACTCGACCGAACACTGTACAAACGGCAGAGTGTCGAAAATAATTCGCATCCAAAGCTTGGGCTACCTGTGTGGAAAGCCGACTCGTAGACCAATTGTCCAAGAGTGAACGACTTATAAAAGTTGATAGGAAACGGCTTTTTCTCCTAAATTTGCTGCTATCATTCTTTTGTGCAAAGGTTTTTAGATCAGACGACAGTAACTTGAAACTGAGTATATCAGTCGTGTTGGTTTTAATTGAAAATGAAACATACGCGCTTTCCCTCATAGCCATGTCTATAGAACACTTACCTTAGCAGAACAACTTTATTTGAGCGGAAAGCTCCTACAGAAATATCTGTAATTCAAAGAATAACTAAATCAGTATTAAATGACATACCTCCAAGCAAATAAGAAAAACTGAAATTGCTTAAAAGAAGTGCTAGTGCTCGAAACACCAGCCTCATAACAACTAGACTGCGAGCCGTCCCTTTATTTCGCTATTTCCGGGCCGGGAATGGAAGATTTCTCGGTTTGGCTGTGTGGCGTAATGCAGGTGGGGGGAGTGGGGCGAGAGCAGAAATAAAGGGACTGCAGTCGTTTCACAGTATTTTTAATTCCTAGTCGCCACAGCGACTAGAAGTTCCCATTGATCGCTCGTGGCTTCGCCGCTCATTTTTCACTGATA